>JBAKBP010017174.1:0-49504 GCA_037953745.1 Lithodes maja | reverse complement strand
CTGCCTGAGCAGCAGTGTGCAGCGCTCCAGCACCAGCTCGGTTCATACCCCACTGGTCGTGCCGAGCACCCGAGCCTCACAACTCAGGCGGTGCAAGATGTTCCGCGGGCAGGTCACTTGAATGTCAATAGACCGTTAGCCTCGTTGTTTCGGTGGTTCAAGGTGGGCGACGAGGCTTTGGCATGGTTGCCAGGTCAAGGTCGACCCATGGCTGCCAAGGGTGGTGGTCAGAAGGAGGACATTGAGCAGATTGGTGAGGTTGGCTGTGGAGTGGATGTGCCCGGTCGTCGCATAGCCTCCCAATGCTGCTCTAGTCGAATGCAACAGCCCTACCATAGACCGACTGTATCTGGCCATGTCGCTAAAAGCGGTGATGCTGCGCAGGCAGATGTAGTCGTAAGGAATGCGGGGGTGCGCATGTACGGTATCGGCGGGGAAGCCTTAGCAATAATGAACTATGGGAGTGACTGCACAGGTGGTACTGATTGTCCCTCTCATGACCTGGCTGTTCTAGGGACGAAGGTGGAGAAGGAGGGAGACTACAGGTTAGAAGCTGCGGTCTCGGCTGGGTTGTGGGAGGGCACTAGGCATGTTGTTCTGCGAGATAAGTTGTTTACTAGGCTGTGGCAGTGCATCCGCATGTTTGTTGCTTCTCCAGGCCTGATGTATGGGGTAGAATCCGACATGGAAGCTGGAGACAGTGCAAGGCTCAGTTTAATTCCCTACCGTATAAATCCTGTTCAACAGCCTGTCGTGAAAACAGAGCTAGACGACATGTGGAAAAAGGGTCTGAGGGATAAAGGATATCGTGAGTGGTCGTTGCCAGTGAGTTTGCAACCGGAGTTGAGTGGCAAGATCCATGTGTATGGTGATTGCAAGAGTGTGGAAGCATTATCCCTGACAGACACCTATCCATTATCCAAGGGTCTGAGGGATAAGGGATATCGTGAGTGGTCATTGCCAGTGAGTTTGCAACCTGAGTTGAGTGGCAAGATCCGTGTGTATGGTGATTGCAAGAGTGTGGAAGCATTATCCCTGACAGACGCCTATCCATTACCTAGAGTTGACGATACCATAGACCGCATCGGGGCTTCCTCGCTCGTCACGAAGGTAGAACTAGTGAAAGGTTATTGGCAGGCCCCGTTGCCGGAAAGAGCGAAGAGAAGTGCCAGTCTTGTGATGAACTGGGCAGGTTATCAGTGTCAGGTGTTGTTGTGCTGCCGGAACACAAGTTGGATGTGTGGCATGCTAAGGGCACTGATAATGTTTTGGCTGATTGTTTGTCACGGGAGGGTTTGTTTGCAGGAGAACCCTCGCCGTTCAGTCAGTGTGTGTTGAGAGTGGAGAAAAATCAGGCTTGCCCCTGTAGAGCAGCCGTCAAAAACAACATTAAAATTAAATAAAAAAAATCACATAAAAACTCTTTCTTTTGATAGTTAATTGTAAGTTGCCAATGTTATAGCTAAAGTCCTAAGTTGAACCTGTCTTTCACTTAGTAGGCTGGGCTCTGTGAAGCTCGCTCAGGGAGCATAGCAGGCTAAATTATACTATTATGTTTGGGAGGGGTTATAAGATTTTATTTATGCTAAAATGTTGTTTTATTTATGATTGAGCTTTGCATTTCATTTCTGCTGGAGTGGCTTGTTGTGGCGGGTCTTGTCGGCATTCTGCCTTGTCAGATATGGTGCTCGCCTAATGTTGAGCGTCCCATATCTTGGGCGGGGTGTGACGCCTACCAGCATTGGCAGAATCGCCCCCCGTTAGCCACTAGCGCTCGCCAGGGCAGTGAAATGGGCTACAGTTATCAGAGAAGGTTGTTCTTTCTTTCATAGTACTTGCATTGTTACAGACAGTCCTGTGGTGGTCTTGATTTTGGTCTGTGACAACGGAAGCATTTTATATCATGAGTAGAACATAAGATGCATTGTAGTGTAGTTGAGAGAGAGAGAGCAAGCGGGCAGCGAGGGGGTAGTGAGTGTTGCTTCCCTCCCGCCTCCTCCCTCCCGGAGGAGTTTCCCGCCCGCGTGGCTTTTCTCTCGGTTTTGATTGGCTGGTGGTTCCTGGCACCTTCTGCAGGCCTGCTGCCTGGTCACGTAGCGGCCTGTGATTGGCTGACCACCATGCCTTTGTAGGATCCTGGGGGTCCCGAGGAGCTACTCTCTTTAGAGCAGGCTAGGGACGCACATGACTAACATCCTTTTTACCACTGTCTCCCATATCTCCACCATTCAGATACTGTCTCTCTTCCTCAACTTCTTCTCTTTCATTCCTCTTATCTTTTAACGTCACAACACTCCCTTTGGGTTCTGCACACGATTTCATATCGGCCCATCGTATTATGTGCGTCGCTCTCTGAGATATTTACATGTATTTAGAATAGGTTTGAGGGTTCTTAGTTAGTAAAGGTTAAGAACTCGGTGCGTGTCTCCATTATTGATTTAGTGTTCTGCTGGGTTATTTAATGCTAGACTGGGATAAGGCTTCTGTTGTCGTCGTCAGCGATGTGTGTACGGTTCGCTTATACCTACACGACTTCGACGGTTTCTGTGGTAGCCTAGGTTGTCTTTTTGGTTGTGCCTTTTGCGAGTGCAGCATCGTGTGGTAAGAAGGCATTAGCCTACTTCCTTGCCACACAGTGCTGCCTCTTTGCTTGACTTTAGAGGGATCGCCAGGGTAGAACCAGATACTTGAGATCTGGATCTACCAAGAGAGCATCCCCGTCATTTAACGTAACTTTAATCATACCGCCCTAAGGACAACGCTAGGCTATGAGCCAGTCTTGCTCAACCACAGTTTCCTAACCTTGATATCCCAGCTAGACTTTATTCACCTAGCAGACACTAGTTAGGATATGAGCTCTTTATGATATATATGCATTATTATTCACGGCATTTATTAGTCTAGGTTGTTGTTGAGTTGCACAACCATAGCAGACTGTTTCGTTGGTGAGGAAGTACTTATTTTTAGTGTCGAGCATTACTGCCGTTGCGCATTTATAATATTCTAGTGTCAGTTAACCTTATAATTATGTCCTATTTTTGTATGTACTCCGTATACACGTTGGGTGTCCTGCCTCCTGCCTTTCTATAATTTAAGATATGAGCATCTTATGAGCATCAGACTTTCTTCAGAAGTTTCCAGGTCTATGCTGTAGGACTTGACTTCACTTTTTTTCAGATAGGAGTGAAGTGTTTATTGTTGTTTAGAGTAACTATATTGAAGCATCATTTTATTGTATTAAATCTGGCATTGATTTAATTGATCTTTCCATAGCATCCCTTTTGTGCATTTTAACGTAACTTGCATCTTGACTGTTATTAGGCTATACCAGTGTGGGTTAGCCTGGAGTAGAGTACATTTATGCCCAGTTAAGCATACCCCGTTATCGCAGATTAACTCTGGAGGGTATAGGTGTTTTTTGTTAGCCGGCATATAAGTTCAAGGGTTTGGATCTAGCGTACCGTTGTTGCATAGTGCCCTATTACTAGTCCAACCATTAAGTGCCCTTGTTTTATTCGTAGCCCCGGTCGTAACACTACAACAACAACAACACAATAGATTACAGGAAGGGGTAGGGTAGGGGGGAGGGGTAGGGAGGGGGCAGCAACAAACCACAACACACACACACACACACACACCGAAAGAAAACATACAATACACAGTAGCAACAACACAAGATTACGAATTAGAAGAAAAGGAAAAACAAAAAAAATCTAGAATACAACATAAGAACAGCAACAAACGGAAGGTACACCAGAGGAAAAATTTCAAATAACAACTACTATAATTAAACACTAAAGGAAAAACAAAAATAAAAAAAGACTAGAATACAACATAAAAACAGCAACAACAGGAAGGTACGGTACAGTAAAGGTAGATCGGGTATTACAGAGGAGGGCAGGAAACCGCAGGAAACCACAAGAAGAACAGGTTGTAGAAGTTATCAACACACAACACATAATAACAGCAAGGTATACATTGCGGCGTCAGGCAATAGATAGATAGAAGATCGACAGGTAGAGAGGGTACCGGTAACTGTTATCTTAGGCCTTAACCCCTTCTTTACCGGCGACGTTATTCAAATTATATTCTTGCTATTTTTAGACGATTTTGTGCAGTTTAAGAAAGAGCTGAGAGCCTGTTGATTGCTGGAGGCCCTTTTAAAACTGACAAAAATCGTCTAATAGTAGCCAGAATAAGGTACACATGACGTCATCGGCACGAAAGGGGTTAATAGGTACCGTTGCCTACTGTCTGCCTGTCTATCACATGTTTCGGACAACACCAAATAGTGTGACGGTCTATATCATCCATTTTGCCAAATGCGTGAAAAAAAAATGATAATTTAAAAAAAATATATATATATATATATATATTTAATAATACTAAAAAATAAAATAAAAATTGACTCCCATCATTTAAACATTCTGTCTTTTGTTTCCCTCATAAAAAAACACACACAGAAAGAGCAACACAAAACATAGTTCGTACCATTTAATGACTCCCACAAAAAACAAAAACAAAAAAGCGACCAAACCACAACACGGAAGAAAACAACAAAAAGGGTGAAAAGTAGAAAGGGGGTGTCCGAATTAGAGGGTCGTCCTGTCAAACCATCAACCGACCGCAGCGCCACATTCTGACAGCGGGTGATGGATGAAGCGGAACGGGGCGGTCAGACGAACTTCCTGTAGAGGGTCTGGCCTGTGGTGGGATATTTAGGCGAGTCACCCTACCACTGTACCAGGGAGACTAATGGATGTGACTGGATCACAGGGGACAGAACTGGGAGTGTGAGCGTCCAGGTGTAGGACTAGGTCAAGACTAGGTGCACCTCTGATAGAAGACTAGATCGACATGAATAAAGAACACCATCTGAGGAGGAGCACTTTATTGACAACGTTTCGCAGACAGCTTCTTCAGGTGACCTGTAGAAGCTGTCTGCGAAATGTGTTCGCCTACTTACAGCGAATAGACTATACCAACCCTCATTCTGGCGTGCACAACATGGCGGCTGATTAAAAACAAGTCTGGCCCAATTAAATCTCCACATAAAGAGTTCGGGATTTTTCAACCGTGGCCGCCTGGAAGATCATAAATCAAGGGTAATGACAGCCAGAGTCAAGTGTTTTGATTGTTTGGTGTTGTTGTTGTTAAGCCCCATTAGTTTTGACATTTAAGATGTTTGCCCCGTTAGTTTGGCGATTTTAAGACCTTTCGGTGTCGATTTTTTCCTGGCGAGCGATAGCGAGCCTGTAAATAAGGAGGATACCGAAAAATGTAAAAATATATATCAAAGGGGGGGGGGGGGGTTAACTGTGATAAGGGTCTAGGAAGCAAACTAAAAATCTTCCCTTAAAGTTGATTATTAGGCTATAGGAGCTGTGTGTGTGTGTGTATATAAATCAAGGGTAATGACAGCCAGAGTTGAGTGTTTTGGTTGTTTAAGTGTTTTATCCGGTGGTGGTGATGGTGAGGGTGAGGGTGTGTGTATGGGACTAGTACGTGTGTGTGTGTGTGTGTGTGTGTGTGTGTATAAATCAAGGGTAATGACAGCCAGAGTTGAGTGTTTTGGTTGTTTAGGTGTTTTATCCGGTGGTGGTGATGGTGAGGGTGTGTGTATGGGACTAGTACGTGTGTGTGTGTGTGTGTGTGTGTGTTATTATAGGTTAATTATTATTGGAGCTATGTTGGTTCCTCCTTCAATGTAAATTTGTAATGTTTTCGGTACAAAAATGTCTCGGTCGAATCCTTCAAAATTACAGGCTCGCTTTCGCTCGCCAGGAGAAATTGACACCTAAATGGCACGAAGGGTCAAAATATTGACAAAGAAATGTGCCGAGAGTTCTTAAAATCGCCAAACTAAAGTGGAGAACGTCTTAAAATCTCAAAAGCAATGGGGCTAAACATGAGGGAGAAAGGGGTCAAGACAAATATCCCTCAAGTACAAGTCTCTCCTTAACTCGCACTAGCCTCCCTGCTCGCACTTCCTCGCTAAGCGAACCTAATCAATTTGCTAAGTCCCTATAGATGTCTTTGAATATTTCTAGCCCTCCGGGGTGATTGTGGTAGGTGTGACTGATTGTGTGTTCCGTGTGAGATTGAGACCCCAAGGTGACGATTATGTCGGGATGATTCTCTCTCTCTCTCTCTCTCTCTCTCTCTCTCTCTCTCTCTCTCTCTCTCTCTCTCTATATATATATATATATATATATATATATATATATATATATATATATATATATATATCCACCTACTCATGTATCTCTCCATCTATCTATTCTACTTACCGAGCTACACATCTTTATTTTCTGTAAACTAGCCATTTATCTATCCATGTATCTATCTATCTAGCTATCTATCGAGCTATCTATTTATCTTTTCCACAGTTTACCTCCATCATGCCCCACCATACGTACACACATATTTCATTCACACACACACACACACACACACACTCACAACATTATTTACAACTGTGTTCAATATTTCTGCGTTTATCCCCCCCCCCCTTCTCTCTCTCTCTCTCTTTTTCTCTAGTAGGAACCGCAAGGTCTGTGTGGTCGAGTATCTGTGTGCAACTCTCTCTCTCTTTCGCTCTCTCGTCTGTAATGTTTTATGGTGCAAAATAAGCATATCAAATATCTCTCTCTCTCTCTCTCTCTTCACACACACACACACACACACACTCTATTTCCGTCCCACCACGTACAGTACACACACAGCCTCCAAACTCTGACATTCTCTCACACACACACACACACACACTTCTATTTCCGTCCACCACGTACAGTACACACACAGCCTCCAACTCTGACATTCTCTCTCACACACACACACACACACTTCTATTTCCGTCCCACCACGTACAGTACACACACAGCCTCCAAACTCTGACATTCTCTCACACACACACACACACACCCACTTCTATTTCCGTCCCACCACGTACAGACACACAGCCTCCAAACTCTGACATTCTCTCTCACACACACACACACACCCACTTCTATTTCCGTCCCACCACGTACAGTACACACACAGCCTCCAAACTCTGACATTCTCTCACACACACACACACACACACACTTCTATTTCCGTCCCACCACGTACAGTACACACACAGCCTCCAAACTCTGACATTCTCTCTCCTTTAACGCACCCCCATTTAACTGTCAAAGTGAGCTCGTTTTTCCCTTATACCTTTTGGTTACCATATATTCCCTGTCTATCTGTATATGTCAACTCGTTCCTCCCTTATAACCCTTCTTATTCCACTCGTTTACAATCTCTTCCCCTGTTAATTCCGCACGTTTACCATATATTCCCTGTCTATCTGTCAAAGTGAGCTCGTTTATCCCTTTTCTCCTTCTAATTCCACTCGTTTGTTAATCTCTTCCTGTCTAATTCCGCTCGACCCCAACGTCCTTGAATTCGGCCTTTGAATAATTTTAGTTTTGTGGGAGACACTCGCTACAGGCAACCTGCCTTTTGTCTCCTTCATACACATAGATCATGTTTGTACAAGCTATTCCTGTCTATGTGTCTATGTCAGCTCGTTCCTTCCTTATGTGACGCATGTCGAGTATGAGCATGCTGTACAGAACGCCCAGTCAGGCCCCACTCTCTGCTAGGATCGTCAGGGCAGGAACTTTGGCTGTAGTCTGTGTAGAGTTTCCTAACTCAGTTTATGTGAACCGTTGTACTATAAGTATTATCATTATGTATTTTGTTTTCTCTTCTAAGTCAACGAGTTCTATTTTATATCATTAGATATAAGTATTGTGTGTGGGACTTATATGTAATGATGAGAGGAGAGAGAGAGAGATATTACGTAACGGGGATCAGTGAGTGCGCCACGCGGGCCGGTAGGCCTAATTCCCCTCCCTCCCTCCCTTCCTCCCTTTCAGGCGGCTGGGAAGTTCTTTGTCGATCCCAGATTGAGAGAGAATATGACGTCATGATTGCCAGTGGGCGGTCCTTAAGTAGTTTGAGATATGCCGCTAGAGGGCCGAGTATAAAAAGAGAGGTTCTTGCCACCATTTCTTCAGAACTCATCAGGCAAAGCGACTTCTCATATCCCTTGCAACTATCCATATTCTTCCGACTGATGTGAACTTTCTCTACTCTCTGAACAGCCTATCTTCTTCTCTTCTCGTCCCTGTTTAACCTCCATGACCCCTTTGGTGCAGATTTAGTCAGCCAAAGTATTATCGCTTGAGTTCTCACGAGATAAGTGCCTGTTAGATAGCCTATTTTTGGAAGGGTTAACTAGAATAGGATTGATTGATGTTTGTTGCACTCGTATATGCATTTCCCTGTGTGCGATTATTCATGTTCCTGTTTTCTGCTGGTTTAGGCAATGCTAGCCTGGGATAGGGTTTCTGAGTTGTGATTTCCTATGAGTACTAGGTTGCGGTTGAACCAGTACAATTGCAACGGAGACGTGGAACGCCTAGGTGGTCTTTCTGACTGTGTACCGTGGGAGTTTAGCACTGTGTTGCGAGTGAGGGCTTTTGCCTGTGCCACCCAACACTGTGCTATCTCATTTGCTTGACTTTGAGAGGATCGCCAGGAGAGAACCAGATACTAGTGATCTGGATCTCTCAAGAGAGCATCCCGTCAATTACCGTAATTTGGCCGCACAGTCTTAAGGACCTCGCTAGGCTACGAGCCGCTTGCTCAGCCATTGTCTCTTAACCTTAGATATCCCAGCTAGACTTTGCTCGACCAGCAGATACAGTATAGTATTGAAGCTTCTCCTTATGTATATTATTGTTTAAGCACTATTGATTTCATGTGTGGCACGCCTAGCTACTTCAGAGATTAGTGGCCCACGAGCACAATCTTAGTAGGCTATTGCCAGTGCATTGTCGGAGTACTTCTTCTTAATGTTTGCCATATCCTATTGCTTATTCTTATAATTCTTCTTATGTCAATTTAAAGCCTTTAATTACCAGTGAGTTATTCATTAAATTGCTGTTCAAAATCCGATACTTACTTCTTATGAGTATTCGAGAAGCATCTAACTTATCAGAAGATTCCTTGCTTGATGCTCGAGGACTATTGTTTAACGTAACGTAATAGTGCCGATCCGAAGTAGAGGGTGGAGGACTTCTTAAGTTCTTAGTTCAAGGGTGGATTACTTCGGCTTCGGCCAACACTATTCTTTAGTGTTGTAGTACTTTCTTCTTTGTTTGATTGTTGACCAGACTAGATAACTCCCGTCTTGCTATTAGTCTGTTGTGTGAAACGCTAGTACCGAGTTCTTGTATACCCCGTTATAGCAGATAGAACTCTGGAGGGTAGTGGCGTTTTTTGTTCGGCTGGCAGTACTCTGGGGTTGGGATCGTGTGTTTCCGTTGTGGCAGCGAGCCATACTCGAGTCCTGTGTAAGAGCCCTAGTGTACCCGAGTGCCCGGTCGTAACAAATGGCGACCTTGCTTAGGATTTTGTGAACAGTATAATTTTTTGCAGAGTTGTACAACATTTGTTTGTTCGTACTTTAGCGTACATATTGAAGAATATTTTTTTTTGTAAGGCAATTAGGAGAGCATTTAAGAGACTCCAGTTAATTTAGTAATTAGTGCTTGCATAAGGGAGTTTAACACTTTTGTCTCGAGAATTTTTTGGTGAACTTCAGTATGTCGGGCCCTAGTATTGACGAGGAGCGAGAGATGCCATTTGAGGAGGTGCCGTTAGTAACTAGTGAGGAGGATGCTAGACTTTTTGTGAGTAAGCAGTACCATGTGACGGAGGAGAGGCTGACTGGGGTGAATGTTTATGGCTTGCACCTGATAGCCAAGGTTTTGGGTCTATCCAATGTAGGAGGGATGTCCAAGGGGGAGCTGATTTCCTGGGTGTTGCGTGGGCGACATGGGGTTTCGGAGGAGAGGGCGTTTGGGGGGGTTCCTCCCCAGATCCCCTCTCACTCGACTCCCACAGTGCCGTCCACTCAGTTGCCGGAGGTTAGCACTCTCCCACAGAGGGATGAGAATTGGAAGATTGGAGTGCCCTCGGGCGGTGCGTATGGTGGTTCCCCAGTTCTTGCCCCCCCTCCTTCAGTAGTGGCAGCTCCCTCTTCCGGCCTGTCTCCTGAGATGATATTTAAACTCGAGCTTGCTAAAATGGAGAATGAGTCTAGGAGGTATGCAATCGAGGCTGAGTCTAGGAAGTATGCGATTGAGGCCGAGTCTAGGAAGCAGGAGAATGAGACTAGGAGGCACGAGGATGAGACTAGGAGGCACGAGGCTGAGCTTAGATACGACTCCGAGAAATATTGTGCTCAGATAGACTTAGATAAGACTCGTGCAGAGTCGACAGGGATTCGGATGGGCCGGGAGGGCCAAGTAAGAGAACAGTCCTTGTCTCACTTAGTCAAATTGGTGCCGGCATTTAGTGAAACTGAAGTCACAGAATTTTTTAATCGTTTTGAGAAGAAGTGTAGGGAGCATAATTGGCCTGAAGAGAAGTGGGCAGCTCTGGTCTCCTCAAGACTTACGGGTAAGGGTCTGAAGGCTTATGATGCACTGCCTTTAGAGTCTTGCATTGACTACCCAGAATTGAAGAGAGCTGTCCTACGGGCATACGAGTTGCAACCAGAAACATATCGATTGAAGTTTCGGGGTGTTACAAAGACTAGGGAGGCGACCTTTCTTGAACATGCCCGGGACTTAAAAGATGCACTTACAAACTGGACACGTTCTGAGAAAGCTGAGACGGCCGAACAGTTGACTGAGCTGTTTCTGCTCGAGCAGTTTTATAAGTGTACAGGTGCAGAAATGACTTTAACTATTAAAGAAAAGAATCCAAAAACTCTACAGGAGGCAGCTGAGATGGCTGACCTCCGGCTATCATTAATTCGTGGGTGCGGGTCTGCCCAGCGTAGTGAGGCAGGTAACAAGGGGCGTGACGCCCCACCCCCCCGAGTTAGTAATATATCTTATGCAAACAAGTACAAGAGTTATGATACCAAGACTGACCACAAGACTAGCACCGTCCCATTTAAGAAGGGGCCGGGCCCTTCCCAGTACCAAGGGAAGCCCAAAGGGGAGTTAGAGTGTTATCAATGTCATAAAAAGGGGCACTTTGCAAGAGTCTGTCCTAGCAAACCACCTACAGCAGCTGTGTCTTTGGCCTGCAACATTGGTGTGTCTCTGAAGCCTTCTGAGTTTGCCCGGGGCAGTTCGTCAGAGGCTGAGGCACAGCCAATGCAGAAGCACCTGGGAGGCTCGAACCCTGCTCAGGATGTTTTTTGCGACCATAGAGGACGGGGTTGCGTGATGTGGGCGGGGCGCAAGCATGGAGTAGAGGTCTTGCGTGATACAGGTGCTTCCCAGACTTTGATGAAAAACTTGACTGGCTACCCTATAAATGCGGCTCGGGTGGTGGTGGTGCAGGGTATTAATGCAACTCGGTCATACCCGCTGGTGCGGTTGGAGTTGGAGGTGGATGGTGTGGCACGTGAATTGGATGTTGGGATTGTGGAGAAACTGCCAGTGGAGGGCGTCGACCTTCTTCTCGGCAACGACTTTGCAATGCCCGCTTCTGAGGTTCTACCCTTAGTCGTTGCCGAGAGGCCGGCCGACGTGAGTAGGGAAGAGCGAGAGTGGGTCGAGCGGTGCCAGGCACAACCCATGGCGTGTGCTGTCACCCGAGCTCGGGCAGCTAAAGTGTCACAGCCTAGTCCTCCGTCTTCAGACCAGCAGAGGAACGATCAACAGGAGGAGGCTAAAGCTGGAGTTGGTTTTAAGAGTTTTGACTCGGCGGCTCTCCTGGGTGATTCAGTATTAGCACCATTACTTAGTTCTGGAGTAGCCCCTGGGCCTGTCATCGAGAGTGACGAGGCTGGGCATGACGAGTCTCCACGACAGCAACGTTATGAACATCGAGAGAGACAGAGGGAGCAGCTCAGTATCGGGGAGGGTCATGCATTGCTCCGGGAGCAGTTAGATCGCTTGGCACCCTCAGATATACGTCGGTTGCAGCTGGAGGACCCTGAGCTCCAAACGTGTGCTAATGGAGCTGTGGAGCTCGACGAGGACGGTGATGCACAGCCGGGAGATTTTTTTTATTTATATGGCATCCTGTATCGGCGTTTTCAAGACCCTAACCGTAGCTGGAAGATGGGGTCCGGGGTAGTGGACCAGTTGATGGTGCCGCGGGAGTGCAGGGATAGCCTACTGAGTTTGGCGCATGACACACCGCTGGCAGGACATTTGGGGGTAAGAAAAACGGTGGCGGCTTTGGGGAAGTTGTTTTGGTGGCCGGGGATGAAGTCTCATGTGCAGTCCTGGATAAACTCATGTGATATTTGTCAACGGGTCGGGAAACCAAACCAAGTTATTCCTAAAGCTCCGTTGCACCCTATTCCTGTAATTGGGCCACCTTTTAGTAAGATTGTTGTTGACATGGTTGGTCCCCTCCCTCCCACAAAGGCTGGTAATAAATTTTTGTTAACCATCATGGATGTTGCCACTAGATACCCCGATGCATACCCCATGAAAAACGGCATGGCTAAGACGGTAGTCAGTAACTTGTTGTGGTACTTTTCAAGGTACGGGTACCCGGAGGAGATTCAGTCTGATCAGGGGTCCAATTTCACCTCCAATCTCTTTAAGCAAACAATGCAACAGCATGGAATACGGGCGGTGGTATCGTCAGCGTATCACCCTGAGAGCCAAGGGGTGCTTGAGCGGTGGCATGCCACCCTTAAAAGCATGCTCAGGTGTTATTGTGCTGATAACGGAAGAGATTGGGATCTTGGATTGCCGTATGTACTGTTTGCTGCTCGGGAAGTGCCTGGTGAGAGCCTGGGATTTAGTCCAAACGAGCTGATTTTTGGACACCGAGTCAGGGGCCCCCTTAATATGCTGCGGGAAATTTGGGAAGGAACTGTGCCGCCTTGTTCCTTGTTGAAGTATGTGTTTGAAAGCCGTGAGCGCATGCTTAAGAGTCTGGAGATGGCAGGTCGGAATTTAACAGGGTCACAAGCTTTAATGAAGGACAGGTATGATCGCAAAGTGAAGCTCCGGGAGTTCATTGTGGGACAGGAGGTGTTGATTTTGTTGCCTTTGGTGGGTAACCCCTTGTCGGCGAAGTATACTGGACCCTATAAAATTGTGGAGAAAATTTCGGACCTAGATTACCTTGTTGCCACTCCAGACAGGAGGAAGAAGAATCAGTTATGTCACGCGAACCTGATAAAAGAGTATGTGAGGCGCCCCTCTGAGCCTCTCACTGTCCCTGTGTTGGCTTGTTGCGGCCGTGGTGGAGAAGGAGAGGGGGACAGTCAAGCTTCAGAGGAGGATAGCTGGGATCACCATGTTTCAGCGGATCAGTGGGCGGGGAACTCGAGCCTAAGGGCTGACGAGGCTATAGCCCATTTGCCTGAGCCGCAATTTGAAGCTATCCGTCAGTTGCTCGGTTTATACCCCACTGTATTCGCTGAACATCCAGGCCTCACTACTCAGGCTATGCATGATGTTGACGTGGGGCACCATCTACCCTTTAAGTCAATCCCATACCGTGTGCCCCCCATAAAACTACCCGCTCTGAGGGATGAGTTGGAGTATATGCTCGGTAGAGGGTTGATAGAGAAAGGTACCGTTAAATGGACTTCCCCCGTAACACTGCAGCCTAAACCAGATGGCAAGGTACGCTTCTGTATTGATTTCCGTAGGCTAAACGGTTTGACTCCAACTAACCCATATCCTCTTCCTCGGGTTGATGATAGTGTTGATAAAATTGGTAATGCTCGGTTTTTGTCTAAAGTTGATTTAGTAAAAGGTTACTGGCAAGTACCTTTGTCCGAGCGCGCTAAAGAGGTATGTGGTTTTGTGGTGGACGGGAGTACTTACCGGTGTAATGTTATGCCCTACGGACTTAAGAATGCACCAGCAACGTTTCAGAACCTGATGAATGAAATTGTCAAGGACATTCCAAATTGCACCGTATACTTGGACGATGTAATCATTTATGATGACGACTTTGAGAGCCATTGTGAGCACCTGGAGACCTTGTTCCGGAGTTACTCCACGGTGTTGGCACCTCTCACAGATTTTTGTTATCTAAAGACAAAAAGTTTTTGTGGGCGCCTGAGTGTGAAAAGGCTTTTAATTTAGTGAAGCATTTGCTGTGTACTCACCCGATACTCAGGGCCCCAGACTTCAACAGGCCTTTTCAGCTGGCAACAGATGCTAGTGGTGTAGGGGCTGGTGCCGTCTTGCTACAGACAGACAATGAAGGTGTGGAACACCCAGTAAGTTTCTTTTCTAAGAAGTTCAATGCTGCACAAAAGAACTATTCTACAATAGAAAAGGAATTACTGGCGATTGTGCTGTCACTCAGGCACTTCGAGGTGTATGTTCCAGCCTATGGCCCAGTCGTGGTTATCTACACTGATCATCACCCTTTGAGATTCCTAAATCAATTTCACAATCGCAATATGAGACTGACCCGGTGGTCATTGATGTTGCAGGAGTATAACCTGGACATCCGGCATATTGCGGGATGTGACAATGTGATTGCGGATTGTTTATCGAGGGTAGATGATCAGTCGTAGGCTATCACAGGTGTATGATCCCGAAGAGATTGACACACGGGTAGCCTCCTGCTTTGGTTTGAGTAGTATTTTGCGCTTGGTGCTTGTTGGCTCGCGGTTGTAGCCCAGCGTATTGGGTCGTAAAGCAGGATTGTTGAGCGTTTGGTATAGAAGAAAATAGGCTGCCCTTATAGTGCAGCCGGAAAAAAACATATTAAAATATAAAAAAATCATATAAAAACTCTTTCTTTTTGATATAGATAATTGTATAAGTTTGTCATAGCCTATAGTGTTTGAGTAGTCCACGAACTATCAAACGGCTGAGCTGCTGTAAGCTCGCTCTGGGAGCATGATATTATGTCTTTTACTATTGTTGGGAGGAGTTATGAAATGTGAATTTTTTTTTTTTTTATATAAGATGTGTTTTAGTGATAAACTCAGCGTTGTTTTAGTGCCATGCGGTCGCTGGGTGTGAGGGGTTTGATGGGGTTCTGTATATCAGATTTTAGTTCAGGGTTGAGCAAGTAAAATCTTGGGGGAGGTGTGACGCATGTCGAGTATGAGCATGCTGTACAGAACGCCCAGTCAGGCCCCACTCTCGCTAGGATCGTCAGGGCAGGAACTTTGGCTGTAGTCTGTGTAGAGTTTCCTAACTCAGTTTATGTGAACCGTTGTACTATAAGTATTATCATTATGTATTTTGTTTTCTTCTAAGTCAACGAGTTCTATTTTATATCATTAGATATAAGTATTGTGTGTGGGACTTATATGTAATGATGAGAGGAGAGAGAGAGAGATATTACGTAACGGGGATCAGTGAGTGCGCCACGCGGGCCGGTAGGCCTAATTCCCTCCTCCCTCCTCCCTTCCTCCCTTTCAGCGCGTGGGAAGTTCTTTGTCGATCCCAGATTGAGAGAGAATATGACGTCATGATTGCCAGTGGGCGGTCCTTAAGTAGTTTGAGATATGCCGCTAGAGGGCCGAGTATAAAAAGAGAGGTTCTTGCCACCATTTCTTCAGAACTCATCAGGCAAAGCGACTTCTCATATCCCTTGCAACTATCCATATTCTTCCGACTGATGTGAACTTTCTCTACTCTCTGAACAGCCTATCTTCTTCTCTTCTCGTCCCTGTTTAACCTCCATGACCCCTTTGGTGCAGATTTAGTCAGCCAAAGTATTATCGCTTGAGTTCTCACGAGATAAGTGCCTGTTAGATAGCCTATTTTTGGAAGGGTTAACTAGAATAGGATTGATTGATGTTTGTTGCACTCGTATATGCATTTCCCTGTGTGCGATTATTCATGTTCCTGTTTTCTGCTGGTTTAGGCAATGCTAGCCTGGGATAGGGTTTCTGAGTTGTGATTTCCTATGAGTACTAGGTTGCGGTTGAACCAGTACAATTGCAACGGAGACGTGGAACGCCTAGGTGGTCTTTCTGACTGTGTACCGTGGGAGCTTAGCACTGTGTTGCGAGTGAGGGCTTTTGCCTGTGCCACCCAACACTGTGCTATCTCATTTGCTTGACTTTGAGAGGATCGCCAGGAGAGAACCAGATACTAGTGATCTGGATCTCTCAAGAGAGCATCCCGTCAATTACCGTAATTTGGCCGCACAGTCTTAAGGACCTCGCTAGGCTACGAGCCGCTTGCTCAGCCATTGTCTCTTAACCTTAGATATCCCAGCTAGACTTTGCTCGACCAGCAGATACAGTATAGTATTGAAGCTTCTCCTTATGTATATTATTGTTTAAGCACTATTGATTTCATGTGTGGCACGCCTAGCTACTTCAGAGATTAGTGGCCCACGAGCACAATCTTAGTAGGCTATTGCCAGTGCATTGTCGGAGTACTTCTTCTTAATGTTTGCCATATCCTATTGCTTATTCTTATAATTCTTCTTATGTCAATTTAAAGCCTTTAATTACCAGTGAGTTATTCATTAAATTGCTGTTCAAAATCCGATACTTACTTCTTATGAGTATTCGAGAAGCATCTAACTTATCAGAAGATTCCTTGCTTGATGCTCGAGGACTATTGTTTAACGTAACGTAATAGTGCCGATCCGAAGTAGAGGGTGGAGGACTTCTTAAGTTCTTAGTTCAAGGGTGGATTACTTCGGCTTCGGCCAACACTATTCTTTAGTGTTGTAGTACTTTCTTCTTTGTTTGATTGTTGACCAGACTAGATAACTCCCGTCTTGCTATTAGTCTGTTGTGTGAAACGCTAGTACCGAGTTCTTGTATACCCCGTTATAGCAGATAGAACTCTGGAGGGTAGTGGCGTTTTTTGTTCGGCTGGCAGTACTCTGGGGTTGGGATCGTGTGTTTCCGTTGTGGCAGCGAGCCATACTCGAGTCCTGTGTAAGAGCCCTAGTGTACCCGAGTGCCCGGTCGTAACACTTATCTCCTTCTAATCTATATTTTTTATTAATTTCACCACAACACCAAACACCTCCAATGAAATCAATTACAGTATTATATGTGATCCACCGGGATTCGAACCTGGGTTTCACACACACATTTTTGCCACCTTAACCATCACACCACCAGGACGGTTATTCAACTCGTTTACAATCTATTCCCTCTCTGTCAAAATTGAGCTCGTTTCTCCCTTATCCCCTACTATTTCCACCCATCACTACCACCTTATACTGTATATATATATAGTATTATGAAGAGGAGAAGTTAGACAAATATATGTACCCTTGTAAGCTAGTAGCTACAATCGCATTAATTCAATACAAGCCTGTTCCACATACGCACAAAGAACCTGCAGAAAAAAATAATTAGTCATAGAAATCTCATTAATTCAGTGCAAATCTGTTCCACATAAGCACAAAGGTCCTGCAGAAAAAAAATCTTGGCTTCATCAGACTAAGTGTTTCCCAATGATCTGGAAAGCATTAGTATTTGTGCAATTTAGCTATGACTGCTTAATGTTGAAATGCTTCTGAGTGGTAAGGGGAGAGATCGTCCCTTTTTCTGGACACCCTTCTCCCTCATGCTCAGCCCCTTTAGTTTTCAGATTATAAGACGTTTGGCCCATTAGTTTGGCGATTATAAGACCATTCGCCCCTTTTCATTGTCAATATTAAGAATTTTCGTGTAATTTATGTGTCGATTTCGTCCTGGCGAGCGAAATCGAGCCTGTAATCTAAGAGGAACCGGCCTTTGGCCGGGACATTTTTCTATCGAAAAAATTACAAATTTATCTTAAAGGAGGATCTTGGGATGTTATTTTTATTTATTTATTTATTTATTTATTTATATTTGTTTGCTTGATGGAGGTCTAGAGAGGAAACTAAAGAATAAATATAATATATATATATATATATATATATATATAAAGGACCAAATAAATACGCCCATCCCCCCTTAATGTTGAAATGCTTTTGTGCGTTAATTACTTTCATGATTCCTGATGCTATTGTTTGCATGCATCAATAATTTAATCCACTGATTTTGAATTTAGTATAGGATGAGTGGGTATTGGGTAGAGACGTTTAGTGCTTTATTGGGTTAATGTGTCTGGGTAACATTCTAATTCCTATGTTCCTATATGGAGTTCGCCGCTCTTGCTAGTGGCACCGAAGAGCGTACCGCCCTTCGTTGTTGTTTGAGAATGTATTTATTTCCTTTATTCCTGTTCGAGTGTGTGAGAGAGAGAGAGAGAGAGAGAGAGAGGAGAATGACCGATGATGGACGACAGACGAGAGAGAGATAGATATATACAAATATAAATAGACAGAGAGAGAGAGAGAGAGAGAGAGAGAGAGAGAGAGAGAGAGAGAGAGAGAGAGAGAGCGAGAGCGAGAGAGAGTCACATGTCACTCCTTCTCGGTATAATCTAACATAACATAATTACCGGTACCCTATAATGGATTATACCGTACTACATAATTACCGGTACCCTATCATGGATTATACCGTACTACATAATTACCGGTACCCTATCATGGATTATACCATACTACATAATTACCGGTACCCTATCATGGATTATACCGTACCACATAATTACCGGTACCCTATCATGGATTATACCATACTACATAATTACCGGTACCCTATCATGGATTATACCATACTACATAATTACCGGTACCCTATCATGGATAATACCGTACTACATAATTACCGGTACCCTATCATAGATTATACCGTACTACATAATTACCGGTACCCTATCATGGATTATACCGTACTACATAATTACCGGTACCCTATCATGGATTATACCGTATTACATAATTACCGGTACCCATCATGGATTATACCGTACTACATAATTACCGGTACCCTATCATGGATTATACCGTACTACATAATTACCGGTACCCTATCATGGATTATACCGTACTACATAATTACCGGTACCCTATCATGGATTATACCGTACTACATAATTACCGGTACCCTATCATGGATTATACCGTACTACATAATTACCGGTACCCTATCATGGATTATACCATACTACATAATTACCGGTACCCTATCATGGATTATACCATACTACATAATTACCGGTACCCTATCATGGATTATACCGTATTACATAACTACCGGTACCCTATCATGGATTATACCGTACTACATAATTACCGGTACCCTATCATGGATTATACCGTACTACATAATTACCGGTACCCTATCATGGATTATACCGTACTACATAATTAACGGTACCCTATCATGGATTATACCGTACTACATAATTACCCGTACCCTATCATGGATTATACCTTACGACATAATTACCGGTACCCTATCATGGATTATACCATACTACATAATTACCGGTACCCTATCATGGATTATACCATACTACATAATTACCGGTACCCTATCATGGATTATACCATACTACATAATTACCGGTACCCTATCATGGATTATACCGTATTACATAATTACCGGTACCCTATCATGGATTATACCGTACTACATAATTACCGGTACCCTATAATGGATTATACCGTACTACATAATTACCGGTACCCTATCATGGATTATACCGTACTACATAATTACCGGTACCCTATCATGGATTATACCGTACTACATAATTACCGGTACTCTATAATGGATTATACCGTACTACACAATTACCGTTACCCTATCATGGATTATACCGTACTACATAATTACCGGTACCCTATCATGGATTATACCGTACTACATAATTACCGGTACCCTATCATGGATTATACCGTATTACATAATTACCGGTACCCATCATGGATTATACCGTACTACATAATTACCGGTACCCTATCATGGATTATACCGTAGTACATAATTACCGGTACCCTATAATGGATTATACCATATTACATAAATACCGGTACCCTATCATGGATTATACCGTACTACATAATTACAGTTACCCTATCATGGATTATACCGTACTACATAATTACCGGTACCCTATCATGGATTATACCGTACAGCATAATTACCGGGACCCTATAATGGATTATACCGTACTACACAATTACCGGTACCCTATCATGGATTATACCGTACTACATAATTACCGGTACCCTATAATGGATTATACCGTACTACATAATTACCGGTACCCTAACATGGATTATACCTTACGACATAATTACCGGTACCCAATCATGGATTATACCGTACTACATAATTACCGGTACCCTATAATGGATTATACCGTACTACATAATTACCGGTACCCTATCATGGATTATACCGTACTACATAATTACCGGTACCCTATAATGGATTATACCGTACTACATAAATACCGGTACCCTATCATGGATTATACCGTACTACATAATTACCGGTACCCTATCATGGATTATACCGTACTACACAATTACTGGTACTCTATCATGGATTATACCATACTACATAATTACCGGTACCCTATCATGGATTATACCGTACTACATAATTACCGGTACCCTATAATGGATTATACCGTACTACATAATTACCGGTACCCTATCATGGATTATACCGTACAACATAATTACCGGCACCCTATAATGGATTATACCGTACTACATAATTACCAGTACCCTATCATGGATTATACCGTACTACATAATTACCGGTACCCTATAATGGATTATACCGTACTACATAAATACCGGTACCCTATCATGGATTATACCGTACTACATAATTACCGGTACCCTATCATGGATTATACCGTACTACACAATTACTGGTACTCTATCATGGATTATACTGTACTACATAATTACCGGTACCCTATCATGGATTATACCGTACTACATAATTACCGGTACCCTATCATGGATTATACCGTACTACATAATTACCGGTACCCTATCATGGATTATACCGTACTACATAATTACCGGTACCCTATCATGGATTATACCGTACTACATAATTACCGGTACCCTATCATGGATTATACCATATTACATAATTACCGGTACCCATCACGGATTATACCGTACTACATCATTACCGGTACCCTATCATGGATTATACCGTACTACATAATTACCGGTACCCTATCATGGATTATACCGTACTACATAATTACCGGTACCCTAACATGGATTATACCTTACGACATAATTACCGGTACCCAATCATGGATTATACCGAACTACATAATTACCGGTACCCTATAATGGATTATACCGTACTACATAATTACCGGTACCCTATCATGGATTATACCGTACTACATAATTACCGGTACCCTATAATGGATTATACCGTACTACATAAATACCGGTACCCTATCATGGATTATACCGTACTACATAATTACCGGTACCCTATCATGGATTATACCGTACTACACAATTACTGGTACCCTATCATGGATTATACCGTACTACATAATTACCGGTACCCTATAATGGATTATACCGTACTACATAATTACCGGTACCCTATCATGGATTATATCGTACAACATAATTACCGGTACCCTATAATGGATTATACTGTACTACATAATTACCGGTACCCTATCATGGATTATACCGTACTACATAATTACCGGTACCCTATAATGGATTATACCGTACTACATAAATACCGGTACCCTATCATGGATTATACCGTACTACATAATTACCGGTACCCTATCATGGATTATACCATACTACACAATTACTGGTACCCTATCATGGATTATACCGTACTACATAATTACCGGTATCCTATCATGGATTATACCGTACTACATAATTACCGGTACCCTATCATGGATTATACCGTACTACATAATTACCGGTACCCTATCATGGATTATACCGTACTACATAATTACTGGTACCCTATCATGGATTATACCGTACTACATAATTACCGGTACCCTATCATGGATTATACCGTATTACATAATTACCGGTACCCATCACGGATTATACCGTACTACATAATTACCGGTACCCTATCATGGATTATACCGTACTACATAAATACCGGTACCCTATCATGGATTATACCGTACTACATAATTACCGGTACCCTATCATGGATTATACCGTACTTCACAATTACTGGTACCCTATCATGGATTATACCGTACTACATAATTACCGGTACCCTATCATGGATTATACCGTACTACATAATTACCGGTACCCTATCATGGATTATACCGTACTACATAATTACCGGTACCCTATCATGGATTATACCGTACTACATAATTACCGGTACCCTATCATGGATTATACCGTACTACATAATTACCGGTACCCTATCATGGATTATACCGTATTACATAATTACCGGTACCCATCACGGATTATACCGTACTACATCATTACCGGTACCCTATCATGGATTATACCATACTACATAATTACCGGTACCCTATAATGGATTATACCGTACTACATAATTACCAGTACCCTATCATGGATTATAACGTACTACATAATTACCGGTACCCTATCATGGATTATACCGTACTACATAATTACCGGTACCCTATCATGGATTATACCGTACTACATAATTACCGGTACCCTATCATGGATTATACCATACTACATAATTACCGGTACCCTATCATGGATTATACCATACTACATAATTACCGGTACCCTATCATGGATTATACCGTACTACATAATTACTGGTACCCTATCATGGATTATACCGTACTACATAATTACCGGTACCCTATCATGGATTATACCGTACTACATAATTACCGGTATCCTATCATGGATTATACCGTATTACATAATTACCGGTACCCATCATGGATTATACCGTACTACATAATTACCGGTACCCTATCATGGATTATACCGTAATACATAATTACCGGTACCCTATAATGGATTATACCGTACTACATAATTACCGGTACCCTATCATGGATTATACCGTACTACATAATTACCGGTACCCTATCATGGATTATACCGTACTACATAATTACCGGTACCCTATCATGGATTATACCGTACTACATAATTACCGGTACCCTATCATGGATTATACCGTACTACATAATTACCGGTACCCTATCATGGATTATACCATACTACATAATTACCGGTACCCTATCATGGATTATACCGTATTACATAACTACCGGTACCCTATCATGGATTATACCGTACTACATAATTACCAGTACCCTATCATGGATTATACCGTACTACATAATTACCGGTACCCTATCATGGATTATACCGTACTACATAATTACCGGTACCCTATCAAGGATTATACCGTACTACATAATTACCTGTACCCTATCATGGATTATACCGTACTACATAATTACCGGTACCCTATCATGGATTATACCATACTACATAATTACCGGTACCCTATCATGGATTATACCATACTACATAATTACCGGTACCCTATCATGGATTATACCGTATTAAATAATTACCGGTACCCTATCATGGATTATACCGTACTACATAATTACCGGTACCCTATAATGGATTATACCGTACTACATAATTACCGGTCCCCTATCATGGATTATACCATACTACATAATTACCTGTACCCTATCATGGATTATACCGTACTACATAATTACCGGTACCCTATCATGGATTATACCATACTACATAATTACCGGTACCCTATCATGGATTATACCATACTACATAATTACCGGTACCCTATCATGGATTATACCGTATTACATAATTACCGGTACCCTATCATGGATTATACCGTACTACATAATAACCGGTACCCTATAATGGATTATACCGTACTACACAATTACCGGTACCCTATCATGGATTATACCGTACTACATAATTACCGGTACCCTATCATGGATTTTACCGTATTACATAATTACCGGTACCCATCATGGATTATACCGTACTACATAATTACCGGTACCCTATCATGGATTATACCGTAGTACATAATTACCGGTACCCTATAATGGATTATACCGTATTACATAAATACCGGTACCCTATCATGGATTATACCGTACTACATAATTACCGGTACCCTATCATGGATTATACCGTACTACATAATTACCGGTACCCTATCATGGATTATACCGTACAACATAATTACTGGGACCCTATAATGGATTATACCGTACTACACAATTACCGGTACCCTATCATGGATTATACCGTAGTACATAATTACCGGTACCCTATAATGGATTATACCGTACTACATAATTACCGGTACCCTAACATGGATTATACCTTACGACATAATTACCGGTACCCAATCATGGATTATACCGTACTACATAATTACCGGTACCCTATAATGGATTATACCGTACTACATAATTACCGGTACCCTATCATGGATTATACCGTACTACATAATTACCGGTACCCTATAATGGATTATACCGTACTACATAAATACCGGTACCCTATCATGGATTATACCGTACTACATAATTACCGGTACCCTATCATGGATTATACCGTACTACACAATTACCGGTACCCTATCATGGATTATACCGTACTACATAATTACCGGTACCCAATAATGGATTATACCGTACTACATAATTACCGGTACCCTATCATGGATTATACCGTACAACATAATTACCGGTACCCTATAATGGATTATACCGTACTACATAATTACCGGTACCCTATCATGGATTATACCGTACTACATAATTACCGGTACCCTATAATGGATTATACCGTACTACATAAATACCGGTACCCTATCATGGATTATACCGTACTACATAATTACCGGTACCCTATCATGGATTATACCGTACTACACAATTACTGGTACCCTATCATGGATTATACCGTACTACATAATTACCGGTACCCTATCATGGATTATACCGTACTACATAATTACCGGTACCCTATCATGGATTATACCGTACTACATAATTACCGGTACCCTATCATGGATTATACCGTACTACATAATTACCGGTACCCTATCATGGATTATACCGTACTACATAATTACCGGTACCCTATCATGGACTATACCGTATTACATAATTACCGGTACCCATCACGGATTATACCGTACTACATCATTACCGGTACCCTATCATGGATTATACCGTACAACATAATTACCGGTACCCTATCATGGATTATACTGTACTACATAATTACCGGTACCCTAACATGGATTATACCTTACGACATAATTACCGGTACCCAATCATGGATTATACTGTACTACATAATTACCGGTACCCTATAATGGATTATACCGTACTACATAATTACCGGTACCCTATCATGGATTATACCGTACTACATAATTACCGGTACCCTATAATGGATTATACCGTACTACATAAATACCGGTACCCTATCATGGATTATACCGTACTACATAATTACCGGTACCCTATCATGGATTATAACGTACTACACAATTACTGGTACCCTATCATGGATTATACCGTACTACATAATTACCGGTACCCTATCATGAATTATACCGTACTACATAATTACCGGTACCCTATAATGGATTATACCGTACTACATAATTACCGGTACCCTCTCATGGATTATACCGTACAACATAATTACCGGTACCCTATAATGGATTATACCGTACTACATAATTACCGGTACCCTATCATGGATTATACCGTACTACATAATTACCGGTACCCTATAATGGATTATACCGTACTACATAAATACCGGTACCCTATCATGGATTATACCGTACTACATAATTACCGGTACCCTATCATGGATTATACCGTACTACACAATTACTGGTACCCTATCATGGATTATACCGTACTACATAATTACCGGTACCCTATCATGGATTATACCGTACTACATAATTACCGGTACCCTATCATGGATTATACCGTACTACATAATTACCGGTACCCTATCATGGATTATACCGTACTACATAATTACCGGTACCCTATCATGGATTATACCGTACTACATAATTACCGGTACCCTATCATGGATTATACCGTATTACATTATTACCGGTACCCATCACGGATTATACCGTACTACATCATTACCGGTACCCTATCATGGATTATACCATACTACATAATTACCGGTACCCTATCATGGATTATACCGTATTACATAATTACCGGTACCCTATCATGGATTATACCATACTACATAATTACCGGTACCCTATCATGGATTATACCGTACTACATAATTACCGGTACCCTAACATGGATTATACCGTACTACATAATTACCGGTACCCAATCATGGATTATACCGTACTACATAATTACCGGTACCCTATAATGGATTATACCGTACTACATAATTACCGGTACCCTATCATGGATTATACCGTACTACATAATTACCGGTACCATATAATGGATTATACCGTACTACATAAATACCGGTACCCTATAATGGATTATACCGTACTACATAATTACCGGTACCCTATCATGGATTATACCGTACTACATAATTACCGGTACCATATAATGGATTATACCGTACTACATAAATACCGGTACCCTATAATGGATTATACCGTACTACACAATTACCGGTACCCTATCATGGATTATACCGTACTACATAATTACCGGTACCCTATCATGGATTATACCGTACTACACAATTACTGGTACCCTATCATGGATTATACCGTACTACATAATTACCGGTACCCTATCATGGATTATACCGTACTACATAATTACCGGTACCCTATAATGGATTATACCGTACTACATAATTACCGGTACCCTATCATGGATTATACCGTACAACATAACTACCGGTACCCTATAATGGATTATACCGTACTACATAATTACCGGTACCCTATCATGGATTATACCGTACTACATAATTACCGGTACCCTATAATGGATTATACCGTACTACATAAATACCGGTACCCTATCATGGATTATACCGTACTACATAATTACCGGTACCCTATCATGGATTATACCGTACTACACAATTACTGGTACCCTATCATGGATTATACCGTACTACATAATTACCGGTACCCTATCATGGATTATACCGTACTACATAATTACTGGTACCCTATCATGGATTATACCGTACTACATAATTACCGGTACCCTATCATGGATTATACCGTACTACATAATTACCGGTACCCTATCATGGATTATACCGTACTACATAATTACCGGTACCCTATCATGGATTATTCCGTACTACATAATTACCGGTACCCTATCTTGGATTATACCGTACTACATAATTACCGGTACCCTATCATGGATTATACCGTATTACATAATTACCGGTACCCATCACGGATTATACCGTACTACATCATTACCGGTACCCTATCATGGATTATACCGTACTACATAATTACCGGTACCCTATCATGGATTATACCGTATTACATAATTACCGGTACCCTATCATGGATTATACCATACTACATAATTACCGGTACCCTATCATGGATTATACCGTACTACATAATTACCGGTACCCTAACATGGATTATACCGTACTACATAATTACCGGTACCCAATCATGGATTATACCGTACTACATAATTACCGGTACCCTATAATGGATTATACCGTACTACATAATTACCGGTACCCTATCATGGATTATACCGTACTACATAATTACCGGTACCATATAATGGATTATACCATACTACATAAATACCGGTACCCTATAATGGATTATACCGTACTACATAATTACCGGTACCCTATCATGGATTATACCGTACTACATAATTACCGGTACCATATAATGGATTATACCGTACTACATAAATACCGGTACCCTATAATGGATTATACCGTACTACATAATTACCGGTACCCTATCATGGATTATACCGTACTACATAAATCACCACCACCACCAGCCGGCTCTCTATATTGTCTATAAGTTTACAACGTTGGGTAGTTTTTCTGGCCACCCTTCTCCCTCGTGTTTAGCACCATTAGTTTTCAGATTTTAAGACGTTCGGCCCATTAGTTTGTTGATTTTAAGACCTTTCGCCCCATTTGTTGTCAATATATAGACCTTTCGTGCCATTTATATCTACCCCCTCCCCTTCCCCAAGTCGCATGTCACTCCTCCCTTCAAGATAAATTTGGACATTTTTCGACTTCTCTTAGAATGACAGGCTCGCTATCGCTCGCCAGGAAAGAAATCAACACCTAAATGGCACGAAAGGTCTTGATATTGATATAGAAATGGGACAAAAGATTAAAATATCGACAAACTAATTACCCTATATAATGGATTATAGCGTAGTATATAAATCACAACAGGGGAAGAGGGTTGTAGGAACGCTAAAAGCAGTAACAAGAAATAGGGTGGTCAGTATGGAAGTGAAGAAGTCCTTGCATGACAGTGTGGTAATCCCGACACTGACTTACGGAAGCGAAGCATGGACGTTGGTTGAGAGACTCAGACCAAGAGTGAGAGCAGTGGAAATGAATTACTTAAGGAGTGCGTGCGGAATTACATGGAGGGATAGACAGACTAATGAGGAAGTAAGAAGGAGGTGTGGTGTGGAGGTAGATGTGCTGGAAAGTGTGAAAAGGAACAACTTGAGATGGTTCGGCCATATGGAACGTATGGAAAGCGAGAGAATGACTAAGAGGGTGTACGAGAGCGAGGTGGAGGGACAGAGGGGGAGAGGTAGACCGAATATGAGGTGGAAGGATGGAGTGAGGAACTACATGAATGAAGGCGGTGCTGGTTGGGGGGAGGGGCGTCGACTGACTGGGGACAGAGGTGCATGGGGGCGGTTCGTTCGTGGCCACCCCTTCGGGGATCACGGCGTCAGGCAATAGATAGATAGATAGATATAAATCACCACCTTTCGCATCCGGCTCTCTCTTGCCTCATCTTTAATACCGGTCACTCTCTTAAGGAGGGAGTGTTTGTTCCTTAGTTATATATATATATATATATATATATATATATATATATATATATTCCATCGCTAGACCTCCATGAAGCTTAAATTTACACCCCCTAGACTCCCTTTCAAGATTTTGTTTTTAAATTTTCGGTAGAAATATTCCATTTAAAATGACAGGTTCGCTACCGCTCGCCAGGAAATAACATACACAATAAAAGATTTTGTAGAATATAACTGAGAGAAAACAAAAATACACACAACATAAAAATTCAGAAGCTTCCAGACAACAAAAAAATGAGAAAGGTTGCCATAAAGAAGCCCGTATGACCCTGGTTCGATCCCCGTGTGTGATATCCGGATCAGCTGATAATATATGGCGGGTCAAGCTAGGCTAATGGATTAATAACAGGAATTAGGCGATCATTCTATGTCTACTGATGGAGACGTTAAATTATAAATACTGGCGAATATTGTTTATTATTTGTATTATTTACATACGGTACCGGTATCTCTATCTCTCTCTCTCTCTCTCTATATATATATATATATATATATATATATATATACTGTATAATGTATATATAGATAGATAGATAGATAGATAGATAGATAGATAGATATGCATGCTTGTGATCTGCGATAGGTTTGGTATGACAAATGGTTTATTCCAACACGGAAACATCAGGTTTTGCTCTGAAGGTCGTAGTTCTCAACCGAACACGTTATAAATGTCATACACTTTCACAAATACATAACAAGTAATACACAAAAATCCAACCATAAGATCAACATCTACAATTAATACACTAATTCACCCTCAAAACAACCACACATCAAACAATAGCATTTGTTTACATTGTTGTGTAAATATTAGTCAACAACTGCCAATATCCACACATCCAAACATTAAACACAACGACATTAAATATCTACGTCATGTTTGCAACCATTTCCATCCCCAATAACCAAAATACTCACAGATTTCCACAGTAAATGCCTATGCCGTTCTTGAATCAGCTGGAACGTAGTGAAGGTTGGTACGGTATTAATAATGAACATTATTGGACCGCTGAGGAAATACATTTTATTTAACCCCTTCTGTACCGGTGACGTCTTTATTATTTATTCTAGCTATAATTTGACGATGTTGTGTAGCAATGATTTATCTATCAATCTATTGCCTGACGCCGTGATCCCCGAAGGGGTGGCCACGAACGAACCGCCCCCATGCACCTCTGTCCCCAGTCAGTCGACGCCCCTCCCCCCAACCAGCACCGCCTTCGTTCATATACTTCCTCACTCCATCCTTCCACCTCTCTTTCGGTCTACCTCTCCCTCTCTGTCCCTCCACCTCGCTCTCGTACACCCTCTTAATCATTCTCTCGCTTTCCATACGTTCCAATTGGCCGAACCATCTCAAGTTGTTCCTTTTCACACTTTCCAGCACATCTACCTCCACACCACACCTCCTCCTTACTTCCTCATTAGTCTGTCTATCCCTCCATGTAACTCTGCACGCACTTCTTAAGTAATTCATTTCCACTGCTCTCACTCTTGGTCTGAGTCTCTCAACCAACGTCCATGCTTCGCTTCCGTAAGTCAGTGTCGGGATTACCACACTGTCGTGCAAGGACTTCTTAACTTCCATACTGACCACCCTATTTCTTGTTACTGCTTTCAGCGTTCCTGCAACCCTCTCCCGCACTTCTTCATCCATAGTCCCATCTTTACTCAACACACTGCCCAGATACTTAAAAGAGTTGACGATCTCCATAGCCTGACCGTTCAGCTTCACCTCACACTCTGTGACTTCACCCCTTTCGAAGACCATAACCTTGATCTTCCCCGCATTTACCTTCAAATTCCGTTTTTCGCACACTGTTTCAAACTCATTTACCAGACCCTGCAACTCCCATTGTGTGTGTGTGTGTGTGTGTGTGTATTCACCTATTTGTAGTTTATAGGAATTGAACTGCACTCGCTCGTGTTGTCCTGTCTCAGTTTCTATTGACTATCCAGTTTACTTTTAAAATCGGTGGATATTTCTTGCTTCTACAACCTCACTTAAGTTGTTCCACCTATCTATTGTTCCATACTGAAAACTAAACTTTTTCACATTGGACTTGCACCTCTCCTTTCTTATTTTATACATATGCCCTCTGGTTCTTCCATCATCCAACCTAATATAGTCCTCCTTATCGAGTCTCTCGAACCCTCTCATACATCTATACATTGCTATCTGTGTGTGTGTGTTGTGTGTGTGTTGTGTGTGTTGTATGTGTGTGTGTGTGTGTGTGTGTGTATGTGTGTGTGGGTATATATCAAGACACGCATACAAACTGGAAAAATCATCGGTAATAGCTATGATCGTCAACATCTTCCAATTCGCCACGGGTTGGGGGTGTCTCTCTCCTCCGGTAATGGCAGGCGCCACACTGCCCAGATACTTAAAAGAGTTGACGATCTCCATAGCCTGACCGTTCAGCTTCACCTCACACTCTGTGACTTCACCCCTTTCGAAGACCATAACCTTGCTCTTCCCCGCATTTACCTTCAAATTCCGTTTTTCGCACACTGTTCCAAACTCATTTACCAGACCCTGCAACTCCCATTCATTATCACTCATCAGAACTGTATCATCCGCAAACAGCAGTATAGGTAGCTTCCACTCAATTCCCTCCTTTTTCAGCGATACACCAACATCCACTGCTCTTGATAGTATTTCTTTCATGACTCCATCCATATATACAGTAAACAACCACGGGGACATCACACACCCCTGTTTCAAACCAACATTCAGGTCAAAGAACTCGCTCCGCTCACTCTCCACACGTACTGCCGACTTTGCACTCTCATACATGCTCTTCACTGCTTTCAGCAACTTGCCCACTACTCCGTATATTCTAAGTACTTTCCACATGATCTGTGTTAGTTACAATGGGTAGAGTGCGATAGTTCGAAGCCCGTTAATTTCTGGAGGCCCTTTTGAAACTGAATAAAATCGTCTAATAGTAGCCAGAATAAAGTTTAAAAGACGTCGCCGGTACTAAAGGGGTTAAGATATTTGTCCATATCAGTGCAAATCATGTCAAAATAATGCCAAAGTTAAGTATAATGGGGGTGACCTGCTTTTTGTTATTTCTGTCCTTTTCTCTCTTTCTCTGGCTTGTATCCATTCGGCCCCATTCAGCCAACTATTTTAAGATATTTATCCCCATCTAGGTGTCGATTTCTTCCTGGCGAGCGATAGCGAGCCAGCATTATATGAAGAAATCCGGCTTCGCCGGAGACATTTTTCTATCGAAAAATGTACAAATTTAGCCTGCTGTCAAACAAAAATAAAAAATATACTGGCTCGCTACCACTCACCAGTAAAAATTTTACACCTGGATGGGGATAAACATCTTAAAACAGTAGGCTGAATGGGGCCAAATGGATACAAGCCAGAGAAAGATAGAACAGGACAGAACAAAAACAGGTAACCCCCCTTAAGGCCAAAGTTGACGATAAATGGTCCCCGTGTGATGCCCCCTTCCCCATGCCCATAACCCAACAGTAAATGGTCCCCGTGTGAAACCCCCTTCCCCATGCCCATAACACAACAGTAAATGGTCCCGGTGTGATACCCCCTTCCCCATGCTAAATGGTCCCCGTGTGATACCTCCTTCCCCATGCCCATAACCCAACAGTAAATGGTCCCTGTGTGATACCCCCTTCCCCATGCCCATAACCCAACAGTAAATGGTCCCCGTGTGATACCCCCTTTCCCATGCCCAAAACTCAACAGTAAATGGTCCCCGTGTGATACCCCCTTCCCCATGCCCATAACCCATCATTAAATGGTCCCCGTGTGATACCCTCTTCCCCATGCCCATTACTCAACAGTAAATGGTCCCTGTGTGATACCCCCTTCCCCATGCTAAATGGTCCCCGTGTGATACCCCCTTCCCCATGCCCATAACCCAACAGTAAATGGTCCCCGTGTGATACCCCCTTCTCCATGCCCATAACCCAACAGTAAATGGTCCCCGTGTGATACCCCCTTCACCTGTGACCAAGTGGGGCGATACTCTTACTTCACACTCCGGACATGACTTGTATACGAACTTGCAAGAGAGTTCGCTTTATCAATTTGTTCGAACACCGACCGACCCGTGGTAATAACGTTCTTGACATTGTACTTGCAACAAAAGAAGAATTAATAGAGAATTTGAATGTTGGTGATGAATTCAGTAACAGCGACCATTTTACGATAACTTTCACTTTAAACTTTACTAGTAACGAACCAAAGAGTAGCATCGAAAAAGTCCCTAATTTCAAGAAAGCAAACTTTCATAAACTTAGAGCTATGTTTAAAGAAACTGACTGGAGCTTTTTAATTAACAATAACGACATAAATACATCTTGGAAGTTATTCGAAACCACTTACCTAAAAACAGTGCAAGACTGCATACCATCGAAAATACGGCGTCCAGGCCATAATAATAAGCCCAAATGGTGGAATAAAGATATTTCAAACTGCCTACTTGCTAAAAAATTTGCTAATGATAGATTAAAATCCTCACAAAATGACGAAGAACAGGTGAAATTTGTAGAGCTACGACGCAAAGCCAAAAAGTTAATTAAGCAAAGTAAAAAGACCCTAGAGTTACATATTGCGAATCAAAGTAAAACAAAACCCGAAAGAATTCTATATGTTATATCAGAAAGAAAAAAGTAGTTACTTCAACTGTTGGACCGTTAGTCGATGAAAATGGAGATACACCAAAGACGAAGTACAAATGAGTAATGCCCTCAATACCTTCTTTGCATCAGTTTTTACAACAGAAGACCTCAGTGATATCCCTACACCATCGCCGATTCAGATTGATAATTCAGATGTTCTAAGCAATATCACCGTTACAGAGAGAGAAGTATTGAATTGTTTAGATAAACTCAAGGTAAATAAAATGCCTGGACCTGATACAATCTCGCCTAGAGCTCTAAAGGAAGCTAAGGATGAGCTCTCCAAACCACTGACATTACTATTCAATAATCCTTGCAGTCTGGAACTATGCCTGATCAGTGGAAGATAGCCAACGTAACACCGATATTCAAAAAAGGCAGCAATCCCTACCCAGTAACTATCGTCCAATTAGCTTAACCTCAGTTGTATGTAAAATGCTAGAAACGGTCATAAGAGACAGACTCGTAAATCACTTAGAGGAAAATAACATACTTAAAGATACTCAACACGGCTTTCGTAAAAAACGTTCCTGTTTAACAAACCTCTTAGACTTCTTCCACGATATCCTCAACCTCTACGATGAGAGTAAAGCTGTAGATATTATATACCTTGATTTTCAAAAGGCCTTTGACAAAGTTCCCCACAAACGTTTACTGCTAAAACTAAAAGCGCATGGAATACAAGACGGTGTGTTGAAATGGATAGAAAATTGGCTCAGCGACAGAAAGCAAAGAGTAGTCATAAACGGTAAGGCATCTAAATGGACCAATGTAAGTAGCGGGGTACCCCAGGGATCGGTACTAGGACCAATTCTCTTTCTAATTTACATCAACGACATAGATGAGGGTCTCGCCTGTACAATCTCAAAATTTGCTGACGATACAAAAATTGCAAATAGCGTACTCTCAAAAGATCAAGTTGACGATATGCAACACAATCTAGATAAATTGTCATATTGGGCCCAAATTTGGCAAATGAATTTCAATGCGGATAAATGTAAAGTACTACATATCGGATACCTAAATGAGAAAGCAAACTATTCGATGAATGGCACTCAGCTTAAGAATATAAACAGAGAAACCGATCTGGGAGTAACAATATCGAGTAACCTAAAACCGAGTCAACAATGTTCAGAAGTTGTTAAGAAGGCAAACAAAATAATTGGCTTTATAGGCAGATCATTTGAGCATAAATCCAAAGACGTAATCCTAACCCTTTACAATTCCTTAGTCCGCCCTCTTCTGGAATACTGCGTTCAATGCTGGTGCCCTTATTACCAAAAAGACATAAACAAGCTAGAACGAGTTCAACGTAGAGTTACCAAAATGATACCTAGCCAAAAGAACAAACCATACGAAGAGCGTCTTAGAGAATTAAATATATTTCCTTTAACCCAGCGCAGATTAAGAGGTGACTTAATTCAAGTGTTCAAAATCATCAAAGGCATCGACAATATGAACTGTAGTAAGTACTTCACTATCGACCAATCTAATTACACGCGGGGAAACGGTTGCAAAATTATTGGTAAATCTTTTAACTCACACGAATCTAAGAATTTCTTCTTCAATCGAGTTGTCAACTTGTGGAATGGGCTTCCCCGAGACGTTTATAGACTGCAGCACCGTTGATTCATTTAAATTCCGCCTAGACAAATATCTCGCATCAAACTCGCGACTGACTGCGTTTGTAAATGAATAACGTTGTTTTATCCTCCCCTCAGTTACTAACCCATTATGTCCCCTACTAACTTCCTAGTCCTGCCACGTTAGTGGCAGGTCAGTAGTTCCCTTTCCAATGTTCCCTTACCCACTCTAAACCACTGTTTGGACACTTGATCCTCAGTGTTTTGGAGGACAAGCAGCCTAGAAGGGTCACTAGATCTGTTGTTGCTTGATTTCCTTTGTACTCCTTTGTACCATGCTCATAACCCAACAGTAAATGGTCCCCGTGTGATACCCCCTTCCCCATGCCCATAATTCAACAGTAAATGGTCCCCGTGTGATACCCCCTTCCCCATGCCCATAACCCAACAGTAAATGGTCCCTGTGTGATACCCCCTTCCCCATGCCCATAACTCAAACAGTAAACTGTCCCCGTGTGATACCCCCTTCCCCATGCCCATAACTCAACAGTAAATAGTCCACGTATGATACCCCCTTCCCCATGCCCATAACTCAACAGTAAAGTCCCCGTGTGATACCCCCTTCCCCATGCCCATAACCCAACAGTAAATGATCCCCGTGTGATACCCCCTTCCCCATACCCATAACTCAACAGTAAATGGTCCCCGTGTGATATCCCCTTCCCCATGCCCATAACTCAACTGTAAATGGTCCCCGTGTGATACCCTCTTCCCCATGCCCATAACCCAACAATAAATGGTCCCCGTGTGATATCCCCTTCCCCATGCCCATAACTCAACAGTAAATGGTCCCCATGTGATACCCCCTTCCCCATGCCCATAACTCAACAGTAAATAGTTCCCGTGTGATACCCCCTTCCCCATGCCCATAACCCAACAGTAAACGGTCCCCATGTGATACCCCCTTCCCCATGCCCATAACTCAACAGTAAATGGTCCCCATGTGATACCCCCTTCCCCATGCCCACAACTCAACAGTAAATGGTCCCCATGTGATACCCCCTTCCCCATGCCCATAACTCAACAGTAAATGGTCCCTGTGTGATACCCCCTTCCCCATGCCCATAACTCAACAGTAAATGGTCCCCGTGTGATACCCCCTTCCCCATGCCCATAACCCAACAGTAAATGGTCCCTGTGTGATACCCCCTTCCCCATGCCCATAACTCAACAGTAAATGGTCCCCGTGTGATACCCCCTTCCCCATGCCCATAACTCAACAGTAAATGGTCCCTGTGTGATACCCCCTTTCCCATGCCCATAACTCAACAGTAAATGGTCCCTGTGATATACCACCTTCCCCATGCCCATAACCCAACAGTAAATGGTCTCCGTGTGATACCCCCTTCCCCATGCCCATAACCCAACAGTAAATGGTCCCCGTGTGATACCCCCTTCCCCATGCCCATAACTCAACAGTAAATGGTCCCTGTGTGATACCCCCTTCCCCATGCCCATAATTCAACAGTAAATGGTCCCCGTGTGATACCCCCTTCCCTATGCCCATAACTCAACAGTAAATGGTCCCCGTGTGATACCACCTTCCTCATGCCCATAACTCAACAGTAAATGGTCCCCGTGTGTACCCCCTTCCCCATGACCATAACCCAACAGTAAATGGTCCCCGTGTGATACCCCCTTCCCCATGCCCATAACCCAACAGTAAATCGTCCCCGTGTGATACCCCTTTCCCCATGCCCATAACTCAACAGTAAATGGTCCCCGTGTAATACCCCCTTCCTCATGCCCATAACCCAACAGTAAATGGTTCCCGTGTGATACCCCCTTCCCCATAACCCAACAGTAAATGGTCCTTGTGTGATACCCCCTTCCCCATGCCCATAACTCAATAGTAAATGGTCCCCGTGTGATACCCCCTTCCCCATGCCCATAACTCAACAGTAAATGGTCCCCGTGTGATACCCCCTTCCCCATGCCCATAACTCAACAGTAAATGGTCCCTGTGTGATACCCCCTTCCCCATGACAATAACCCAACAGTAAATGGTCCCCATATGAAACCCCCTTCCCCATGCCCATAACCCAACAGTAAATGGTCCCCGTGTGATACCCCCTTCCCCATGCCCATAACCCAACAGTAAATGGTCCCCATGCCCATAACCCAACAGTAAATGGTCCCCGTGTGATACCCCGTTCCTCATGCCCATAACCCAACAGTAAATGGTCCCCATGTGATACCCCCTTCCCCATGCCCATAACTCAACAGTAAATGGTTCCATTTATGGTTCCACTAACTCCAATTGTTTCAACTCCAACATCCACCACCGCCCCAACGTCATCTGCCAACAATCCAACAACTGCAGTAGCCACTGCAGCATCTTCTGACGAACCTGAGCCGACATCAAACCAGGACAGCCGCCCTGTTCACCGTAGTCTCTCCCCCACTCCTAGTGCAAGAAGCCTGCTAGCACGAACAGTACCAACCCCTCGCCCCCGTTCTAACCACTCCTCTCCCCGACCTGTACGCAGAGTCCCGCCACCACAGGTTTCCGGATTTACACCAGTGAGGAATGGTGCACGGCCAACGCAGAAAAGGTCTCATCTACTAGTAACAATGTCAAACAGATTTGAGATATTGGTAGAGATGGAAGACGAACCAGAAGAGACCAGGCTCGTTGGGGATTCCATCCTACGAGGACAGGTCGAAGAGTTCTGCAACAGAGTCCCAAATAGACGAAAAAGATTTTGCATCCCAGGAGCTGGACTGGACGACATTGTGGAAGCCTTCGAAGATACACACAAAGGATGCAAATGAAAATACCCTTTTTATCATCCATGCTGGTTCAAATGACGTCATGCGCACCACATCCGAAGAGTTGATGGAGAAATATCGCAAGATGATCCAGCACTACAAAAACAAGTCAAGGAATATCATCATCTCAGGCATTCTCCCCAAGATCGACGCACCTGACAAATTCTACGACAAGGCCTTCAGCACAAATAGCCGACTAAAATATTTGTGTCTGAGGGAAGAAGTTGAATTCATCAACCTCTGGGACAACTTCTACAACCAGCCTACTCTGTTCCACAAGGATGGCACTCATCTAAACCCTGTGGGTTTAGCACGCATGGGTCGTCTCCTACACGAAGCAGTCCGCAGCCATGGATCAAAAAACGCCATCCGAGAAGAAGCAGCAGTGACATAAATCATCCAACGCCAAGCAAAAAACAGAGGCAACCGAGGACCACCAGCGATAAGGACCAAAGACAGCGAGGACCGAGGACAGCCATGAACATAAATGTAGATCCGACAAGAACCATAAATATTATTAAAGAGCGTTCCGGGAGTTCTAAAATAACAAATTTAAAGGTTTTCTATGCAAACGCTCGTAGCATACGCAATAAATTTTCAGATTTAGAGGAGCTAGTGTTTACAGAAAATTATGATGTGATTGGCATAACAGAATCTTGGCTCAATACAGAAGATAGAAACTTTTTAGAAGAGTATTCACTTCCCAGTTATGTAATGTTTGAGAAAAGCCGAATAAATCGAAATGGAGGTGGCATTTTACTTTATATCAAAGAAAGTCTTAACCCTACCCTCTTGTCAAAACCTCAAATTGTGAACGTCGACACATCTTTTGTGCTAATAAAGAATAATAAAGGTACAAAAATAATGCTAGCGTTAATATACAGACCTCCAGCTCAATCAGTGCAAACTGACCGATAAATTTACGAACAAATTGCAGATGTAAGTAACTCACAAGATACCGTTATTTTTGGCGACTTTAATTTACCGGTGACCAAGTGGGGCGATACTCTTACTTCACACTCCGGACATGACTTGTATACGAACTTGCAAGAGAGTTCGCTTTATCAATTTGTTCGAACGCCGACCCGTGGTAATAACGTTCTTGACATTGTACTTGCAACAAAAGAAGAATTGATAGAGAATTTGAATGTTGGTGATGAATTCAGTAACAGCGACCATCGTACGATAACTTTCACTTTAAAGTTTACTAGTAACGAACCAAATAGTAGCATCGAAAAAGTCCCTAATTTCAAGAAAGCAAACTTCCATAAACTTAGAGCTATGTTTAAAGAAACTGACTGGAGCTTTTTAATTAACAATAACGACATAAATACTTCTTGGAAGTTATTCGAAACCACTTACCTAAAACAGTGCAAGACTGCATACCATCGAAAATACGGCGTCCAGGCCATAATAATAAGCCCAAATGGTGGAATAAAGATATTTCAAACTGCCTGCTTGCTAAAAAGTTTGCTAATGATAGATTTAAATCCTCACAAAATGACGAAGAACGGGTGAAATTTGTAGAGCTACGACGCAAAGCCAAAAAGTTAATTAAGCAAAGTAAAAAGACCTTAGAGTTACATATTGCGAATCAAAGTAAAACAAACCCGAAAGAATTCTATAGTTATATCAGAAAGAAAAAAGTAGTTACTTCAACTGTTGGACCGTTAGTCGATGAAAATGGAGAATGCACCAAAGACGAAGTACAAATGAGTAATGCCCTCAATACCTTCTTTGCATCAGTTTTTACAACAGAAGACCTCAGTGATATCCCTACACCATCGCCGATTCAGATTGATAATTCAGATGTTCTAAGCAATATCACCGTTACAGAGAGAGAAGTATTGAATTGTTTAGATAAACTCAAGGTAAATAAAACGCCTGGACCTGATACAATCTCGCCTAGAGTTCTAAAGGAAGCTAAGAATGAGCTCTCCAAACCACTGACATTACTATTCAATAAATTCTTGCAGTCTGGAACTATGCCTGATCAGTGGAAGCTAGCCAACATAACACCGATATTCAAAAAAGGCAGCAAATCCCTACCTAGTAACTATCGTCCAATTAGCTTAACCTCAGTTGTATGTAAAATGCTAGAAACGGTCATACGAGACAGACTCGTAAATCACTTCGAGGAAAATAACATACTTAAAGATACTCAACACGGCTTTCGTAAAAAACGTTCCTGTTAAACAAACCTCTTAGACTTCTTCCACGATATCCTCAACCTCTACGATTAGAGTAAAGCTGTAGATATTGTATACCTTGATTTTCAAAAGGCCTTTGACAAAGTTCCCCACAAACTTTCACTGCTAAAACTAAAAGCGCATGGAATACAAGACGGTGTATTGAAATGGATAGAAAATTGGCTCAGCAACAGAAAGCAAAGAGTAGTCATAAACGGTAAGGCATCTAAATGGACCAATGTAAGTAGCGGGGTACCCCAGGGATCGGTACTAGGACCAATTCTCTTTCTTATTTACATCAACGACATATATGAGGGTCTCACCTGTACAATCTCAAAATTTGCTGACGATACCAAAAATTGCAAATAGCGTACTCTCAAAAGAACAAGTTGACAATATGCAACACAATCTAGATAAATTGTCATGTTGGGCCCAAATTTGGCAAATGAGTTTCAATGCGGATAAATGTAAAGTACTACATGTCGGATACCTAAATGAGAAAGCAAACTATTCGATGAATGGCACTCAGCTTAAGAATGTAAACAGAGAAACCGATCTGGGAGTAACAATATCGAGTAACCTAAAACCGAGTCAACAATGTTCAGAAGTTGTTAAGAAGGCAAACAAAATAATTGGCTTTATAGGCAGGTCATTTGAGCATAAATCCAAAGAAGTTATCCAAACCCTTTACAATTCCTTAGTCCGCCCTCTTCTGGAATACTGCGTTCAATCCTGGTGCCCTTATTACCAAAAAGATATAAACAAGCTAGAACGAGTTCAACGTAGAGTTACCAAAATGATACCTAGCCTAAAGAACAAACCATACGAAGAGCGTCTTAGAGAATTAAATCTATTTCCTTTAACCCAGCGCAGATTAAGAGGTGACTTAATTCAAGTGTTCAAAATCATCAAAATCTAATTACACGCGGGGAAACGGTTGCAAAATTATTGGTAAATCTTTTAACTCGCACGAATCTAAGAATTTCTTCTTCAATCGAGTTGTCAACTTGTGGAATGGGCTTCCCCGAAACGTTATAGACTGCAGCACCGTTGATTCATTTAAACTCCGCATAGACAAATATCTCGCATCAAACCCGCGACTGACTGCGTTTGTAAATGAATAACTTTATTTTATCCCCCCCTCAGTTACTAACCCATCTGTCCTCTACTAACTTCCTAATCCTGCCACGGACATTAGTTCCAGGGCAGTAATTCCCTTTCTAATGTTCCCTTACCCACTCTAAACCACTGTTTGGACACTTGATCCTCAGTGTTTTGGAGGACAAGCAACCTAGAAGGGTCCCTAGATTTGTTGTTGCTTGATTTCCTTTGTACTCCTTTGTACTAAATGGTTCTCGTGTGATATCCCCTTCCCCAACAGTAAATGGTCCCCGTGTGATACCCCCTTCCCCTTGCCCATAACCCAACAGTAAATGGTCCCCGTGTGATACCTCCTTCCCCATGCCCATAACCCAACAGTAAATGGTCCCCGTGTGATACCCACTTCCCCATGCCCATAACCCAACAGTAAATGATCCCCGTGTGATACCCCTTTCCTCATGCCCATAACCCATCAGTAAATGGTCCCCGTGTGATACCCCCTTCCCCATGCCCATAACCCAACAGTAAATGGTCCCCGTGTGAAACCCCCTTCCCCATGCCCATAACCCAACAGTAAATGGTCCCCGTGTGATACCCCCTTCCCCATGCCCATAACTCAACAGTAAATGGTCCCCGTGTGATACCCCCTTCCCCATGCCCATAACTCAACAGAAAATGGTCCCCGTGTGATACCCCCTTTCCAAATGGTCCCTGTGTGATACCCACTTCCCCATGCCCATAACTCAACAGCAAATGGTCCCCGTGTGATACCCCCTTCCTCATGCCCATAACTCAATAGTAAATGGTCCCTGTGTGATACCCCCTTCCCCATGCTCATAACCTAAGAGTAAATGGTCCCTGTGTGATACCCCCTTACCCATGTCCATAACCCAACAGTAAATGGTCCCCTTGTGATACCCCCTTCCCCATGCCCATAACTCAACCGTAAATGGTCCCTGTGTGGTACCCCCTTCCCCATGCCCATAACTCAACAGTAAATGGTCCCCGTGTGATACCCCCCTTCCCCATGCCCATAACGCAACAGTAAATGGTCCCCATGTGATACCCCCTTCCCCATGCCCATAACTCAACAGTAAATGGTCCCCGTGTGATACCCCCTTCCCCATAACCCAACAGAAAATGGTCCCCGTGTGATACCCCCTTCCCCATGCCCATAACTCAACAGTAAATGGTCCCTGTGTGATACCCCCTTCCTCATGCTCATAACTCAAAAGTAAATGGTCCCCGTGTGATACCCCCTTCACCATGCCCATAACTCAAAAGTAAATGGTCCCCGTGTGATACCCCCTTCCCCATGCCCATAACTCAACAGTAAATGGTCCCTGTGTGATACCCACTTCCCCATGCCCATAACTCAACAGCAAATGGTCCCCGTGTGATACCCCCTTCCTCATGCCCATAACTCAATAGTAAATGGTCCCTGTGTGATACCCCCTTCCCCATGCTCATAACCTAAGAGTAAATGGTCCCTGTGTGATACCCCCTTACCCATGTCCATAACCCAACAGTAAATGGTCCCCTTGTGATACCCCCTTCCCCATGCCCATAACTCAACCGTAAATGGTCCCTGTGTGGTACCCCCTTCCCCATGCCCATAACTCAACAGTAAATGGTCCCCGTGTGATACCCCCCTTCCCCATGCCCATAACGCAACAGTAAATGGTCCCCATGTGATACCCCCTTCCCCATGCCCATAACTCAACAGTAAATGGTCCCTGTGTGATACCCCCTTCCCCATGCCCATAACTCAACAGTAAATGGTCCCCGTGTGATACCCCCTTCCCCATAACCCAACAAAAAATGGTCCCCGTGTGATACCCCCTTCCCCATGCCCATAACTCAACAGTAAATGGTCCCTGTGTGATACCCCCTTCCTCATGCTCATAACTCAAAAGTAAATGGTCCCCGTGTGATACCCCCTTCACCATGCCCATAACTCAAAAGTAAATGGTCCCCGTGTGATACCCCCTTCCCCATGCCCATAACTCAACAGTAAATGGTCCCCGTGTGATACCCCCTTCCCCATGCCCATAACCCAACAGTAAATGGTCCCTGTGTGATACCCCATTCCCGATGCCCATAACTCAACAGTAAATGGTTCCCTTGTGATACCCTCTTCCCCATGCCCATAACCAACAGTAAATGGTCCCCGTGTGATACCCCTTCCCCATGCACATAACCCAACAGTAAAAGGTCCCTGTGTGATAACCCCTTCCCCATGCCCATAACCCAACAGTAAATGGTCCCCGTGTGATACCCCCTTCCCCATGCCCATAACTCAACAGTAAATGGTCCCTGTGTGATACCCCCTTCCCCATGCCCATAACCCAACAGTAAATGGTCCCCGTGTGATACCCCCTTCCCCATGCCCATAACCCAACAGTAAATGGTCCCCGTGTGATACCCACTTCCCCATGCCCATAAGCCAACAGTAAATGGTCCCCGTGTGATACCCCCTTCCCCATGCCCATAACTCAACAGTAAATGGTCCCCGTGTGATACCCCCTTCCCCATGCCCACAACTCAACAGTAAATGGTCCCTGTGTGATACCCCCTTCCCCATGCCCATAACTCAACAGTAAATCCCAGCTAAGACTTACACACATATGCTTATAATTCTTTTTCTCCAGCTTGTTTCGTGGTCCCAAATATATTTCTTGTGTCGCTTTGCAATTTCGTTTGGAAAGTTTGTTATTTCGTTGTTTCTTACTGCTGCGTCAAATTTCTCCTCGATATAATATATATATACAGTATATACAGTATATATATATATATATATATATATATAAAATATATATATATACTGTATATACAGTATATATTTTTGTTTTGCGTTTATCGATCAATTTGTTTACGAGAGGTTTTTGCTTATCTGCCAATTAGTTTAAGAGTTGTTTTGTTTTATCTGTCACTATGTTTACACCCTATTTTTGTTTACCAGTCAATTTGTGTAGGCCTACGTGGTGTTTTTGTTTAAATGTCAAATTGTTCATGCGCTGTTTGTGTGTGTGTCAAATCATTGCATGCAGTGTTTTTTGTTCAACTCTCAATTTGTTTACGAGGTGTTTAGTTTATATCTGTAATTTTGTTTACGTGGTCATCGTGGCTCTGGTAATTTGTTTACACGCTGTTTATGTTTATCTGTCAATTTGTTTACAAGCTATTTTCGTTCATCTGCCAACGTGTTTACGACTTGTTTTTGTGGCGCCTGCCATTACCGGAGGAGAGACACACCCCCAACCCGTGGCGAATTGGAAGATGTTGACGATCATAGCTATTACCGATGATTTTTCCAGTTTGTATGCGTGTCTTGATTTATACCCACACACACATACACACACACACACACACACACACACATACAACACACACAACACACACACACTGATAGCAATGTATAGATGAATGAGAGGGTTCGAGAGAATCGATAAGGAGGACTATATTAGGCTGGATGATGGAAGAACCAGAGGGCATATGTATAAAATAAGAAAGGAGAGGTGCAAGTCCAATGTGAAAGAAGTTTAGTTTTCAGTATGGAATAATAGATAGGTGGAACAACTTAAGTGAGGTTGTAGAAGCAAGAAATATCCACCGATTTTAAAAGTAAACTGGATAGTCAATAGAAACTGAGACAGGACAACACGAGCGCAGTTCAATTCCTATAAACTACAAATAGGTGAATACACACACACACACACACACACACACAATGGGAGTTGCAGGGTCTGGTAAATGAGTTTGGAACAGTGTGCGAAAAACGGAATTTGAAGATAAATGCGGGGAAGATCAAGGTTATGGTCTTCGAAAGGGGTGAAGTCACAGAGTGTGAGGTGAAGCTGAACGGTCAGGCTATGGAGATCGTCAACTCTTTTAAGTATCTGGGCAGTGTGTTGAGTAAAGATGGGACTATGGATGAAGAACTGCGGGAGAGGGTACAACAGGGGAAGAGGGTTGCAGGAACGCTGAAAGCAGTAACAAGAAATAGGGTGGTCAGTATGGAAGTTAAGAAGTCCTTGCACGACAGTGTGGTAATCCCGACACTGACTTAGTATTACGGAAGCGAAGCATGGACGTTGGTTGAGAGACTCAGACCAAGAGTGAGAGCAGTGGAAATGAATTACTTAAGAAGTGCGTGCGGAGTTACATGGAGGGATAGACAGACTAATGAGGAAGTAAGGAGGAGGTGTGGTGTGGAGGTAGATGTGCTGGAAAGTGTGAAAAGGAACAACTTGAGATGGTTCGGCCAATTGGAACGTATGGAAAGCGAGAGAATGATTAAGAGGGTGTACGAGAGCGAGATGGAGGGACAGAGAGGGAGAGGTAGACCGAAAGAGAGGTGGAAGGATGGAGTGAGGAAGTATATGAACGAAGGCGGTGCTGGTTGGGGGGAGGGGCGTCGACTGACTGGGGACAGAGGTGCATGGGGGCGGTTCGTTCGTGGCCACCCCTTCGGGGATCACGGCGTCAGGCAATAGATAGACACACACCCAACACACACATACACATACAAACACACTATACTCTTAGAGGATATAGATCCTGAATGATACACGAGAGAGAGAGAGAGAGAGTATAAAACAGCTGTGTGGTGGTGGTGTTGGTGTACTGTTAAAAAGATAACTCTGGGGTTCGTATCCGTAAAACCGAACCCTCTTAACCCCTTCTGTACCGGCGACGTCTTTTCTATTTTACCATACCTATATTTAGACGATTTTGTACAGCTTAATAAGAATCTGTGGCAGCTAAAAGGATTGATTAAAATAGTATTTGGCCTTTTAATTGTTAGAGGTCCTTCCTAAGCTGAATACAATCTTCTAATAGTTGCTAGAATATTCGTGTGTAGGGGGTGGAGGGAGTGGAGAGAAAAGGGGGTGGAGATGGGAGAGGTAGGTTAGCATAAATATTATTTTTATTAATCTCACCACCACACCCCCAATGAAATTAATTAAAGTATATATGATCCACCGGGATTCGAACCCGGGTTATCACACACATATTTTTGCACCTTAACCATTACACCACCAGGACGGTTAAAAGGTTTATGCACACGCCTACGACTTATTATCCATTCTCGAAAAAAAAGGCAAAGGCAAAACTTAAGTCACCATTACTGAAAATAAACATTCCCATCATCGGATATTCAGTAGAGATCTCAATTACGTGTTTTTTGTTTTCGAATATGCTACTGAAAATTTTCCCCCGTTGTGATTCCCTTCCGTCTGTTGCTCCCTTTCGCTTGTCAATTCCCAATCCCGGCGATTTTCCTTTCCGCCAAACATACCTGCTGGTGCAATTGATCACAGCATTCCCTTGTCCCCTTCTGTACCGGCGACGTCTTTTTTTAATTTGATTTTGTCTACTATTACACGATTTATTGGGTTTAAAAAGCGGCCTTCAGCAATTTATAGGCTTCGAAATATCTCACTTAGGAATCTCTCAATCAAATTATCTCATTGTCTTGATGGTGTAATGGTTAGAGTGTTTAAGATCTGTATGTGGTAACCCAGGTTCGAATCCCGGGAGGATCACATGCTTTCATTAATTTAATTGGGAAGTGTTTGGCGTTGGGAGTGAAACTTAATAAATTAGGTTATCCCAATTTGCATCCATCTGCGTACGCTAACCCCTTTCACTGTCCATAATGCATTCTCTTTCACCATCCATTCTCTTTATAGCGCTCTGATACCTTTAACCATTCTGTATCGTTGACGTCTTTTGATATTACTTATAATTGTCTTGATGGTGTAATGGTTAGAGCGTGTAAGTTCTCTATGTGATATCCGAGGTTCGAATCCTGGGAGAATCACATGCTTTCATTGATTTCACTTGGAGTGTTATTGGTGTTAAGAACGATGTTAACAATAATATTCTAACAACTATTGGACGATTTTATTCAGCTCAGGAAGGACGTCAACATTTTAAAAGGCTGCAGACTATCTCGACTACCGGCAATCCCTTTAGCTACCATACATCCTTCCTAAGCTTCATACAATCGTGTAAATATAGCTGAAATCAAATACAAAATTACATCACTAGGGGGTAGCGCCAACAAACTTGACAAAAATCTTGATCCCTGACCTCTTTGCAACTCAAAAGGGGCTAGACCAAACTGGTTGTAAATATTCACACCTATTTCCTGGTGGACTCTTCCCAAATGATAGAAACGTCAGCCCGATTGTTTTCATTCATTTTGAGTTATAAGATTATTGTCAAGTTCGCTGGCGCTACCTATAGTACTGAAGGGGTTAAATTCTTCACTAAATGACATTTATTAAAATTACCTATTTCAGCTTGCCAATTCATCGGTAACTTCTGAGAAAGCTTGAACCAAGATTCATCATATAATAGATAAGGTTAAACAATAGGAGACAACACTTACTCATCAATATTGCTTGCTAGCCCTCTCTCTCTCTCTGTCATATTCTCCTCCCATGTCGTACAGTTGCACTTTTCTGCCTTCCCCTGTGATATGCATTCCCTTCCCGTTCTCTCTTCAGCCTTTTCATCCAGTCTGGCCCTGTTGGAAGTTTGCCAAAGTCTCCCCGACAAAACATGTAATAGGTGGTGTTAAGGCAGTGTCACACGAGCGATTTTTCCGTCAATGTTTATGGGTAATTATAGTCTAGCAACTTCAAAATTAAGTTATGTAAGAATTCAACTATGTATGTATGTATGTATGTATGTATGTATGTATGTATGAATGTATATACACAGGCAAATACCCCATAGCTGGGGGTGGCCGACTCGTGACAGAGCCCGAACATGGGAAAAAAACACAAATCTAGCTTAACATTATCTACCTCCGATCTAGTATCTGATGCCAATGTGGAAGAGCCTCAAAATCGTACGAGAAAAACTTGCTCGTCGAAAATTGCTGGAAATTGCGCTCGTGTGACACCGGCTTTAGGAGTTTTCTTCCCTCTGTGTTATCCTTCGGCCCACACTCACTGGGCAGGGGGGGGGGGGGGGGGGGCGCCCGGCACAGGCATGATAAAGGCAATATTGTTTAGTTGGCTTTTGTTTGGCACTTCACACGAATCTGTTGTATTCTCGATTCGGTTATATTCTGTCTGTTCTCGTCTCGTCTCGTCTCTCTCTCTCACTCTCACTCTCACTCTCTATCTATGATGAAGATACGTTCTCTCTCTCTCTCTCTCTCTCTAGCGCGCTCTCTCTCTCTCTCTCTCTCACACCAATACAGCTTTTTGCCAACTCGCGGTGTTTCTCAGGCAGTTCCCTATTGTTTCTCATCACTCTCTCTCTTCCTCCATATTCATCCTCACAGACCCCCCCTTTGCAGCAGTTTTATGGGGGGAGGAGAGTACAAAGGAGTACAAAGGAAAACAAGCAACAACATATATATTGATCCTTTCGAGGCTGCTTCTAGCTAAACTACCTAACCTGTGTGAGAAAAAATAACGGTAGCTCAATAAAAAGGGCTGCTATTCGTTTGTAAACGCAGTTAATCGTGGATTAACACTATTTGGTGCAACGTCAGGGGGATCATTATGGTATTTTGTTTAATTATTATAGGGGGTTTTAATTGTTTTAGCCATTTTCGAACAATGTGTTTTTAGTTTACCCCGAGACTTGGAAAAACGCCTCTCCAAACCCCCTCCAAACTAAAAACAAAATCCCCCAGACCCCTTTCAAGCTAAATGTGTACATTTTTCGGTCGAAAAATGTCCCGGCCAAAGGCCGATTTCTCCCAAATTGCAGGCTCGCTATCGCTCGCCCAGGAAAAATCGACACCTTATTGGATTGAAGCATCATATAATCGCCAAACTAATGAGATGAAACGTCTTAATCTCCAAGTAAATGGAGTAAAACTGGGAGGATCAAAACTGGCCCGCCCTGCACCTAGAGCGTAATATTTATCAAGGCGTATTTTGAAAGTTTCAGCATTATATACTGCATTATATACTGCATTATATACTGCATTATATACTGCATTATATACTGCATTATATACTGCATTATATACTGCATTATATACTGCATTATATACTGCATTATATACTGCATTATATACTGCATTATATACTGCATTATATACTGCATTATATACTGCATTATATACTGCATTATATACTGCATTATATACTACTGCATTATATACTGCATTATATACTGCATTATATACTGCATTATATAC
>JBAKBP010017173.1:0-47500 GCA_037953745.1 Lithodes maja | reverse complement strand
ATGGTCATCACTCACAATTTAGAGCTAGGACGGTGTGAAGACAATTGCATGGGAAAATAATTGTATTCCGGACTCATTTACACTTTCATATTTAGATTTATTTACATTTTTTTTTTATTTTATCATGTACTATAAATATTCCTCTTTCCATTGATATATGATACATCACAATAAACAGCATTCTGGTGGATGGAAATCGCGAAAAATGTAAGGCTTCGACAACACTCATGAGCCAAATTCAAGACCCAAAATACTTGTCAAGCGCCAACTCGGACTTATTGGAACATAATATGATGGAGAGAGTTAATAGCATTAATAATTATCCATATGCGCCTATTATGGGTTGATTATAAAGGTATTAACCTGAAACCACAATAAAACGAGTGAAAACAGCGTTTGGATGGTCAAAATCGGAGATATAGCCCGCGAGTTGTATAATGTATGGGTGAGGCAAGCTACCTTCCCGCCAATTTCCCCCAAGGCCACTGAGACACAGTCGATCGATATTCTCTCTCTCTCTCTCTTGCACTCGATTGCCATCAGTGATGACAACACCCTGCTTGCAACTCGCTAATGTTAGCACGAAAATATACCTCAGAAAAAGGGAATAATAGGGAAAATAGGTGATAACTGAGGAATAGGAGGAAAGTGGGGAAGGAGGGGAGGTAGAGGACTGAGATTTTGCATGGCCCAGGGGCCAAAAAAAAAAAAAAAAAAAAAAAAAAAAATGTCGATGTCAAAAGTTGATTTTTAATTTTACTTACTCAGGAGAGTCTTCCCGCAGTCCGCCGGGGGAACTCTTAAGAGTCTTCCCACAGCTCCCGGGTTAAGGAGTACAGTACATAATATTAAACAGAATACATAAATAGATTCACCACCAGATTGGCAACAGCAAGATTATAATGAGGATATAATAAGGATATCACCCAAAGTAGGCAACGTCTCCAGGTACCACATCAAAACATAGCTGGAACGTAGCTGGAGCGTTATTCGAACTGCAAGGCATCTCACAGCTGAAGGCTTGACAGCGCACTACTAAAGCATAATATTTACCTCGCTACAAGGGAGAGCTAATTGCCAAAATCCTCTCAATAAGTTAAACTTACTGCTGTATGAGGCCAACCTGGTAAATGTAATCTTTAACCCGGGAGCTGCGGGGAGACTCTTAAGAGTTCCCCCGGCGGACTGCGGGAAGACTCTTGAGAGTAAGTAAAATAAAAAGTCAACTTTTGACATCGAAAAAAAAAAAAATTATTTTTTTATTTTTTTATTTTTTTTTTAGCCCCTGGGCCATGCAAAATCTCAGTCCTCTACCTCCCCTCCTTCCCCACTTTCCTCCTCTCCTTCAGTTATCACCTATTTTCCCTATTATTCCCTTATTCTGAGGTATATTTTCGTGCTAACATTAGCGAGTTGCAAGCAGGGTGTTGTCATCACTGATGGCAAGCGAGTGCAAGAGAGAGAGAGAGAGTATCGATCGACTGTGTCTCAGTGGCCTTGGGGGAAATTGGCGGGAAAGCAGTTTGCCTCACCCATACATTATACAACTCGCGGGCTATATCTCCGATTTTGACCATCCAAACGCTGTTTTCACTCGTTTTATTGTTGTTTCAGGTTAATACCTTTATAATCAACCCATAATAGGCGCATATGGATAATTATTAATGCTATTAATGGTACAATGAATATTTTAGTGACGGAAACACCTCAAATACGTCAGCACAGGGGGACATTTTCAATTACCCCCATGCGCACTTGTTAGGTTAAGGGGAGCGTCCGGCTTTACTCTAGAACGTGTCAGTGGATTTTGTCTGTATTTCATAAGATTTTGTACACGTATAGGGGACCTAACAACTAAGAAATTTCCAAAATTTTAATTCTCTAGGACAATTATTTTTTGAGTTAGGTGTGTAAATTTATGACTTTTTGTAAAATCAAAATCTCATTTAAATGTTGTTGCTTGATTGTTTTAATGCATTGGGGGTACTAACAATAGGTGTAGTTTCAATTGTACATTGATACTTTTTTCCATTTTGTATCTAATTGTAGAATTAGGGCATTTACAATTAGGTACAAATTAGGTACAAATTAGGTGACAAATGTCTCGGGGTTGTGTGTCGAAATGGGAAAGAAATAAAAACAAATGGCGACGTGGAGTTGTAGAGAATTTCATGCCCTTTCCAATGACACCAGAAACATTGTTGTAGCATGTTTGGTTACGTCAGAATTGCGCCGACAAGTGAACTTTCTTACGTGAGGTACTAAGGCACGAGAGCTGTTGCAAGCCAGCCGGCCAGCCGCACCCTACCTCTCTCGCGGCTTGGACCACACTGCTCTTTCTCCTCCACCACCACCACACCCTTCGTTGTTACCCGGGTTGAGTACCAGATACTGTTAGGCAAAATATCTAAGAACGTCATATTTTGACCAAAAATTCATGGTTTTAGTTTTTTTGTTTTGCAGATCCGAAACCCATAATGCATTTTCTACGCGTCTGTGCGACCCGCGACCCGCGAAAACTTTAAACTAGCCCAGAAATAACATGCTTCCAGACGGAATATTGCCTCAGGATTTTAACTGAAGACAGAGGGATGGGTGATGATGCCATATATCGGGTTGCGCAATATTGCCGTTTTGAGCACTATTACGAGTATGAGCCGGACGCTCCCCTTAACAGATACGTGAAAGGCAATCGGCTAGCACGTTCTGGACCCCCTTAAATATGTTTGCATCCAGGGGTATTCCAGAAGCAACAAACCACCACCCAGTCAGTCGTTGGTTTTTATTTTGGAACCTATGCAAACATTTTAAGGGGTGATGGTCAGTATACACAGTGATGGCACCAGAGGCAGATTGCACATAGACAGCAAAGTATTGAAGGGCTAAAATTAATGCTAACAGCTCCTTCTCAATGACTGAATAGTTACGTTGGGCAGAATTTAATTTTTTACTGAAATAGCACACAGGATGCAATACCTCACAGTCGTCTTCCTGGAGCAACACTGCACCAACCCCGGTATTGCTCGCATCCACTGCCAGGGAAAAAGATCTGTTAAAATCAGGAGCTCGGAGTACAGGATAATTAGATAATATATATTTGGTAGCAATAAAGGCCTCTTCACATTCAGAGGACCACACAAACTTCACTTCCTTACGGAGAAGATCTGTCAGGGGAGCTGTTAACTTTGAAAAATTTATAATGAAACGCCTATAATAGCCAATCATGCCTAGGTACCTTTGGATATGTTTCTTAGTGCTAGGAGTTGGGAATTCTAGAATAGACTCTACCTTTGCTTGAGGAGGTGCAACCTGCCCCTGACCTACCGTATATCCTAGATACTGGACCGTACTCTTTACAAAGGTGCATTTCTTAAGATTAACCACCAGATTGGCATCAGCAAGATCTAAGAATAGCAATCTAAGTTGGTAAAGATGCTCCTCCCATGACTGTGAAAAGATAAGAATATCATCGATGTAGACAACGCACCCAGGTACCCCTTCAGTCACCAAATTCATGAGGCGCTGGAATGTAGTTGGGGCGTTTTTCAAGCCGTAGGGCATTACGTTACAGCAGAAGGCTTGATTGTTGACTACAAAGCATGATATTTCCCTCGCTCTAGGGGTGAGAGCTACTTGCCAATATCCCTTCATCAAGTCAATCTTGCTGATATAGGTGGCTGTACCAATCTGGTCAATTCAGTCGTCGATCCGTGGCAGTGGGTAGGTATCGTTCTTTGTGACAGCATTGACTTGCCTATAGTCCATACATAACCTATGGCTCCCGTCTGGCTTTGGCACAAGTATGACTGGACTACTCCACTGGCTTAAGGCCCTAGTGATCAGTTCATTAGATAACATAAAGTCAAGCTCGACCTGCAGTATACTCCTGCGTTGTGGCGAGACACGGTAGGGGGATAGTTTAATGGGAGTTGCATCCCCTACGTCGATGTCGTGCACGGCCAAAGAAGTGAGCCCTGGAGTATCACGGAACACACTGGGAGACTGAGATAAAACAGAGATTAGTTGGTTCGCTTGATCAGAGGGAAGGTGACATAGTTTAGATGGTAATTCCCTCAAAGCCACTGAATTATACTGAAAGTTGGATAGGCTACATGACAAGTCAAAGTCTGCATGGATACCTTCAGGCTCTGGAACAGTCTGTTGCGGGTCAGTAAGAGAACTGAAGACTTCGTCCGCACCAGGCTGTTCACAGGTCCTGACATTCACTGCCACAGTGGGAGAATCTGGAGGAGAGGAATCAGGGGACCTATGGTAGGGCTTCAACATATTTATATGGAATACTTGCGTGGGCTTTCTCCTGTCTGGGGTAGTTACTAGATAATCGGTAATGCTCACCCTCCGAATGATCTTATATGGGCCCCTGAACTTGGCAGATAAAGGTTGGCCAAAAAGGGGGAGCAGGACCAAAACCTCATCACCGGGCTGAAACTCCCTCTCACAGGCTTTTCTGTCATACCATTTCTTCATGGAGCTTTTAGCCACGGTCAAGTTTTGAGCGGCAAACTCACATGAGGATCTCAGCCGGGTTTTGAAATCTGAAACATACTTGAGGAGGTTTTGGTTCCCCTCCTGGCCAACTAGGCTATCCTGCAATAGTTGCAAAGGACCTCTTACCTGGTGACCGAAAACTAGCTCATTAAGGGAAAAACCCAGGGATTCAGTTGGAACCTCACGAGTAGCAAATAAAAGAAAAGGTACCCCCTTATCCCACTCAACTCCGGTCTCTGTACAATATTTACGTAACATTCCCTTTAATGTCTGATGATATCGTTCGAGAACCCCTTGACTCTCTGGGTGGTAGGTGCTAGACTTAACATGCTCGATACCCAACTCCTTCAGGGACTGCTGAAAAATGTTAGAGGTAAAATTAGTTCCTTGATCACTTTGCACCTCATGGGGGAAACCCATTCTGGTGAAGAATTTGAGCAGTTCCTTGATGACAGTTGGAGCAGAGGTAGTCCTTAAGGGTATAGCCTCTGGGTAGCGAGTTGCCATGTCCATGATAGTTAATAAATAAATGTTACCTTGGGAAGTCTTAGGCAATGGGCCTACAATGTCCACTACCACCCGAGTAAAAGGATTCTCGAAAACGGGCAAGGGCACCAGAGGATGTACAGGCACCTTCTGATTGGGTTTTCCTGTCATCTGGCAAGTGTGACACACTCTACAAAACTCCACTACATCTGCACGCATTCCTGGCCAGTAAAAGTGGGCTCTGATTCTGTCTAGAGTTTTTCTCACACCTAGGTGTCCTGCCAATGGTATACAATGTGCCATTTCCATGATATCTCTACGACAAGGTTTGGGGACTACTACTTGATGGACGTCCCAAGCCCCGTCATCGATTGGTCTGTGTGGCGGTCTCCATCTTCGCCACAATACTCCTCCTTTGAGGTAGAAACATTCACCACCCTCCTCCTCACATTCCTCTTCACTCACGGACCTGGCAGCTAACTCCTTGCATTCACTATCATCTCTCTGTAGCTCTACCAGGCCACTAGGACAATTTGGAGGGGTTTCATGGTCATCGTTAGGGTCAAGATGAGCCATAAAGGTGTCAGATAAATCCACCTCAGTCACATCATCAGGCACAGTTGGAGCGTCATTCACACTCTCATCATCCCTTTCATCAACTCTTACATTCGGTACATTTCTGTCTGAGGGAACTGCTACTTGAGACATTGAACGTGTGACAGCACACACAGGGAAAACTGTTGGCATCTCCTTTTCGAGCTCACCGGTTAGTGGCTCGTTAACCTCTGAAGTGCGCACGGGGGTAATTGAAAACCTCCCCCTGTGCTGACGTATTTGAGGTGTTTCCGTCACTAAAATATTCATTGTACCATTAATAGCATTAATAATTATCCATATGCGCCTATTATGGGTTGATTATAAAGGTATTAACCTGAAACAACAATAAAACAAGTGAAAACAGCGTTTGGATGGTCAAAATCGGAGATATAGCCCGCGAGTTGTATAATGTATGGGTGAGGCAAGCTACCTTCCCGCCAATTTTCCCCAAGGCCACTGCGACACAGTCGATCGATACTCTCTCTCTCTCTCTTGCACTCGATTGCCATCAGTGATGACAACACCCTGCTTGCAACTCGCTAATGTTAGCACGAAAATATACCTCAGAATAAGGGAATAATAGGGAAAATAGGTGATAACTGAGGGATAGGAGGAAAGTGGGGAAGGAGGGGAGGTAGAGGACTGAGATTTTGCATGGCCCAGGGGCCAAAAAAAAAATAAATTTTTTTTTTTTTTTTTTCGATGTCAAAAGTTGATTTTTAATTTTACTTACTCAGGAGAGTCTTCCCGCAGTCCGCCGGGGGAACTCTTAAGAGTCTTCCCGCAGCTCCCGGGTTAACAGGGGAAAGTGACAAAATGGGGTCTGGTCGGACCTTCTCACCTGCTACATCATTCCCCAAAAGGAGCGTTACCCCAGGCACAGGGATATCTTGGGACCTACACAAAGCTATGGTGGCCTCACCCTGTAGTAACTCACATTCAATTTCGCCTTTTAACAAGTATGCATAAAACTGGCCTCCAGCACCTCCCATTACAACTAGTTCGCCAGGTGGGCACTCAGTGTAAGGATTCACCATGAGGGTGCTAGTAGAACCGGTGTCTCTCAGAATTTTTACCTCATGCATACAACCATTTAATCTCACGTTGCCAGATGAAATAAAGGGACGGTAACTGTCCTGCACTGATGGTGAAATTATTATTGGCTTAACCCTAGTGGGTTGCACCACACATGCTACTACACCCCTGTCTAGATGATTTACGTTAGCGGCTAGGTACTCCTTCTGTCGGGAGTCCTGCATTAAAGGAACTTTTGGTGCTAGGTACTCCTTCTGTCGGGAGTCCTGCATTACAGGCACATATGGAGTTTGAGATACGGCGGCAACTGTCTGCCCCGATCTCTCGGTTCTCTCCTTGGCCCAGCACTGATAAGCTAGGTGGCCTCTCTTGCCACAAAAAGTACATACTTTAGGGGATACGGGAACGTTCCCTCTTTGAGCATTACTATTAGTTTGGGGCCCACCTCTGTTACCATTGCCCTGAGTCGCATTTTTAGTTGGGGGAACAATTCTATTTTGGCTAGCAGGGGAAGACGTTATAGGCTTGTGACTGGGTCTGTCAGATTTGTGATTGGGATACTTAAAATTAGAGCTAGAATTATCGTAGGGCTTCTTTCCACGAAATTTGTTGTTGAGCACGTATGTGTCAGCCATGTCAGCAGCGTCGGCAAGACAATCTACCTTTTTCCCCTTTAAATGATAGGATACAGAAGAATCAATTTTCCATAGGAAATTTTCTAACAGGACCAACTCCTTCAGATCGTTGTAGCTTGTGACTTTCTTACTCTTGACCCAATGATTGAAAGTTTTAGTCATGATCCTGGCAAGGTCGCCACTCTTCTGTTACATATCTTGATCCTCAAGTGGTTAACTTGATGAATCTAGATAGCACAGAGATATATATTAAGGTATCAGTCAGCTGAAGGCAAAACAAAAGTAAAATTTAATAAAATTATTTCCTGTTGTTGCTTCCTTTCCTTTTGGATCTTAGGACTTAGTATCCTTTATTGACTGATACTCTTTAATTATGAAAAATACTGAAACTAATTAAAGTCATGTAGTATTTATAAAGAATTATTATTTAACCGAAGCTTAGTAGGCTATGGTTATGAACCGAAGAAGTTATATCTAAAGAAGGACTATTAATTCTATAAAAAGTCTTGAAAGATAAATATTAAAGTAAGAATATTTCTGTCTCTTACCCTTTTTGAAATGAATAGATAGTTTTCTTATATGTCCTTTTATTTATATTTAATGTAATTATTCTTGGTTCTTGTCTTACGTTAATAGTATTATATTATTATTATCATCAGGATTTATATCAAAGTCACATAAAAAGTTAGATATATATTTAATAATTAGTTAAATGTATTTCTTAACCACGTAACATTGAGGTTTGATTATGAGTAAATAAAGTTACAGGATCGCTTCATAGATTCGATTCTGGTCTCACTCAAATAATATGAAAAGCAAAAATAATATTTTGAAGCTAAAAGAATTTTCTTCAGCTTAGGAAATCACTATAAGTAATATTAACACAGCCATGTTAGTCTAAGGCGATATTACTAATATGAGACAATAGCATCACCGTACTAAGCACCGTTAAGCAATGTAAGCTTAATTCAAAGAAAATGAAAGAACTCGTAAGTATTAATATAAAACAATAGTATTACTTTCATCATAACTCAATTACTTAAAGAGTTGCTTTAGTCCACAAGTTAGTCAACTAAAATAGTTAAGTACATAATAATAGCGTTAACGTTAATTCCCAATCAAATAGTTAAGCACATAATAGTAGCGTTAACGTTAATTCGCAATCAAATAGTTAAGTACACAATAATAGTAGCGTTCACGTTAATTCCCAATCACATATCTCACTAACCAACATAACGTAAGTGTTTACACCGAACACACTTAACACACACATATATAATCTGACTGACAGTCACAATCCCATTATAATACTTCACCCCGTCTTCCTCCAGCTGCAAGTTCACCTTCCCCAACTCCAAATGAGACTGATTTGAATGCCCACAACTCGGGTCTTATATACCAAACAATGATGGTGTAGGAACGAATCAGGAGGCGGGGGGTGGTGCCTGCTCCAATCATGGCTCCTCGAGTCTCATAACAGGTGCCTGGTCCACTCACAGCTCCTGGCGTCGATCATACGTCATAGCATCAGTCATTGAGGTAGTTTGCAGGGTCCCCTATGATGCACGCAGGTGTGAAGGCTTGTTTGCAGGTATGCGGGCGAGGTAGTTTCCCCACTCGCTAGTTCGCTCGCTAGTCTGCTTCACCGTTTGGGTAGTGCGACTCCTTCAACTCTAATTCTAACTCTTAAATTAACATACAGGGCTCCGTATGTCAGAAGGGGCACAGTGCGTCCTTGTATGGAGTATTGTTCTGATGTGTGGGGAGGATCCTCTCACACCGCACTCCTAGATAAAGTAGAAAGGAAAGCTTTTCGTATCATTAACTCCCGTCCACTCACCAATTCTCTGCAATCTCTCTCTCTTCGCCGCAATGTTGCATCTCTCTCACTATTCTATCGCTACCCGGTACTACAATAATCAGTGTTCCTCGGAGCTTTCCCAGTGTATACCACCTCCTCTACATAGGGTACGTAGCACCCGCCTTACAACACAATCCCACCCCTACTCTGTGCAACTCTCCAACCCAAGAGTGAAATGCTATTCTCAGACTTTCTTCTATTCAACTGCTGAGCTCTGGAACTCTCCCAGAATCAGTCTTTCCCTCTTCCTATGACTTAAATTGCTTCAAACTCTGTGTCCAGGCATTTTAGCTCGAACGTCCCTTGATTTCGGCCCCGTCACTCTTTGAAATCTGGGGGAGGCACTCGTTGCAGGCAGTTATGCCTTTTGTCTCCCTCATTCACATAGCAAAAAAAAAAAAAAAAAAAAAAAAAAATTCTGTTACTCACACTCCTAGAGATGAACCCGAGAATCCTGTTTGCCTTGTTACGAATGCTTATACACTGTTTTCTAGGCTTCAAATCATTGCTAACAAACACACCTAGATCTTTCTTACAATCTGAGTTTTCTAGTTCCATATTAGCTAGTTTATATTTAACATTTGTATGCATCTTCCCTATCTTTAATACCTTGCATTTGCCAATGTTAAACTTCATCTGCCAACCCCGCCAATGGGGCGCCACCTTGCCATGGTGGCGGAGCTTGAAGCGGGGTCGTTGGTGTCACTCTCTTTAGGGCAGGGATTCAATCGGCGTCATGGACAAAGTGCCCCCCCCCCCCCCGTTGTCACTGGGGTAAGCGGAACCTCCCGGTGACGGCGTTTTTCGTGTTCCCATTTTGGTTTTAATTTTGCGAAGGATTTCCTCCCTATTTTAACTAAATTGTGCCGGCTAGGCTTGAGAGCCTTCCCTCGCTGAGTCTGGAGTCCTGGCTCCTCTCCGTTTACTGGGGCCGTGGCGGTCTAGCTCACCGACCGAGGGGGCTGGGTCTGGGAGTGGCGACGCGGTTGCCCGCATTGACGCCCATGGGGTCGCCTTCAGTGGGGACTGGTCTTGGTTCCAGGGGTCCGTTTTCCCTTCCTGGTGGGTTTCCTGGCATTTGTCCGGCTGCCCTCCATTACGCACAGATTGGGGATGATTGCAATTAACTTTGCCCTCGGTCCCAGTAAAGCGGTTTTGCCTAAGCTTGGCCTCTCTGTGCATTTTGGTGCTATCCCCCCTAGTCTAGGGGGGTAGGGTATGCGGTGGAGACCTGCCCCTGTTTGCGCCACCGGTTTAGAGGCTGGGACTCGCGATGGAGGGTTCTCTGTTGGCCCTTCTGGTATGTTCTTTATTTATTGTTTTGTTTCCTATTTTTCCCTTTCTTTTTCTTTCTTTTTTTCCCTCGGTTTTGTTTTTCTTTCTTTTTTGTTTTCCGATAAAATGAAAATAGAATACCATAAAACCGTGTAACTTCGGACACATTTCGAGTTTTTTTAACGATATCTCCCGACTGCAAACACATTATAGAGATATAACTAGGTCAAGTGACTGTAAACACATTATAGAGATATAACTAGGTCAAGTGACTGTAAACACATTATAGAGATATAACTAGGTCAAGTGACTGTAAACACATTATAGAGATATAACTAGGTCAAGTGACTGTAAACACATTATAGAGATATAACTAGGTCAAGTGACTGTAAACACATTATAGAGATATAACTAGGTCAAGTGACTGTAAACACATTATAGAGATATAACTAGGTCAAGTGACTGTAAACACATTATAGAGATATAACTAGGTCAAGTGATGTGTGGTGACTGTAAACACATTATAGAGATATAACTAGGTCAAGTGATGTGTGGTGACTGTAAACACATTATAGAGATATAACTAGGTCAAGTGATGTGTGGTGACTGTAAACACATTATAGAGATATAACTAGGTCAAGCGATGGGTGGTGACTGTAAACACATTATAGAGATATAACTAGGTCAAGTGATGTGTGGTGACTGTAAACACATTATAGAGATATAACTAGGTCAAGTGATGTGTGGTGACTGTAAACACATTATAGAGATATAACTAGGTCAAGTGATGTGTGGTGACTGTAAACACATTATAGAGATATAACTAGGTCAAGTGATGTGTGGTGACTGTAAACACATTATAGAGATATAACTAGGTCAAGTGATGTGTGGTGACTGTAAACACATTATAGAGATATAACTAGGTCAAGTGATGTGTGGTGACTGTAAACACATTATAGAGATATAACTAGGTCAAGTGATGTGTGGTGACTGTAAACACATTATAGAGATATAACTAGGTCAAGTGATGTGTGGTGACTGTAAACACATTATAGAGATATAACTAGGTCAAGTGATGTGTGGTGACTGTAAACACATTATAGAGATATAACTAGGTCAAGTGATGTGTGGTGACTGTAAACACATTATAGAGATATAACTAGGTCAAGTGATGTGTGGTGACTGTAAACACATTATAGAGATATAACTAGGTCAAGTGATGTGTGGTGACTGTAAACACATTATAGAGATATAACTAGGTCAAGTGATGTGTGGTGACTGTAAACACATTATAGAGATATAACTAGGTCAAGTGATGTGTGGTGACTGTAAACACATTATAGAGATATAACTAGGTCAAGTGATGTGTGGTGATAGTGCGCGGTAATCCAGGAAGCCTCCTAAAATTATCCCCCATAATAAGAGAGCTATCCTTATCCTAAATGGTGTCCGAAGTCATCTTGAAAAGTGGCTAACTTCGGACATGATGGATAACTTCGGACATACAGTGATTTCTTATGGAAAATGATTGCCAAGAAAGCTGGGATAGCTTCGGACAAGCGGAGGGGAACTTCGGACGTACGTTCGTGGTTTTATTTCATTCATTTTTCGGCTCCTACTATTTTATATGAATATTTTATTATTGCTGCTTATTCCTGTCTGATGTCTTACTGGAAAATGCACAGTCAATACTTTTAGGCCTGTTTAATTAGTATAGGAGGGGGTTATATACAGTACTATGTTTAACAAATATTCTTTTTGGATCTGTTCTCGTTAGGCATTGAACTCACTCTTAGAAAATATTGAGCAGGAAAATAACCAATGCTGTCAAATTTAATAACTCTAAAATTAACTAGGCCTAGTGAAAATATATAGGTATGTATACTCTATCACTGCATATACATTTTTATGAATTTGAGCATTTTTATAGGTATTACGTATGTGTTGGTGTTTCCTACGGCAGATAATAATTTTTTTGGACAAGATATGAGGCCTCCAGAGCCAAAGGGGGATCCAAGCCATTTTGTTTTTAGTTAGCACCTCATATATATATATATATATATATATATATATATATATATATATACCTGTATATACAGTATATATATATATTTATATATAATCCCAGAAAAAAAAAAAAAAAAAAAATATATATATATATATATATATATATATATATATATATATATATATATGAGGTGTTAACTTAAAAACGGTAAAATGGCTCGGATCCCCCTTTGGCTCTGGACACCTCATATATGCCTCTCCTAATTTATATATATTATATATCCAGAATTATCTTAAATACATAAATCGGTTAGCATATTATCATATTTGTATGGGTTTTTGGACTCGGAGAATTATTATTTGATCTTTAATCACCATTTTAATGATGGACAAGTATTATGAATTATTTTCATAGGGCAAATAATAACAAACGATTTGTTTGTTCCATGTCCGAAGTTACCATATTTTTGTGTGGAAAACACAATAGGTTAAATGATAGTGTTCTAGCTAGAACGTTATACAAGTGTAACAAATTTCCTTTTGGTGGATGTTGTCTCTGGTAATTTTACTACAAAATTATATTAGTCACAACATCATTTATACAAACAAATTTCTTCAGGGTGATAGAAGTTTGGAAGGGTAGCGAAAAATGTACAAATTTTCGTCATATATATATTTTTTTCGTGTACATAATTATACTCATGTCAGTTCCCTAGGGCTTTTACATGCTCTTCCTTTGCCATTTCTCTAAACGAACCCCACAAAAAAAACAATAAAAGCGTTTCCATTATATAATGACAATGGCTAATTACTTATTATCACCGATGTCCGAAGACCCAAGTCCGAAGCGACCCGGTTTTACGGTAGTAAAAACAACTAGGGTCATCATGGATCAGCCATGCAAACCTCCTCCCCTGGATCCAGCTTTGGCGCCCCTGGTACTTGACCTTTGCATTCCCCTGGACTCTCCATCTGGCCTTCCTCTGCCCTCTGAGTCTACCACCTTGGACACCTCCCCTCCGAGTTGTTCCGAGTCTGATGCTCTCTCACGCTCTGATACTAAATTACCTGCTTCTACGACTAAGGATTCCCGTCCTCCATCTATAGACCCTACAATGGCCCCTGTTCACATCGACTCTCCACAGAGCCCAACTACACCTGCCGCTCATGATTTGAATGTCCCTCCCCTCTCCCAAGATAAGGGAGACCCTCCTTGTATTGAGTCTCCTGTTCAAACCATGGACCTTGGCATGCCGGGTTCTCTTGACACGCCCTGCTCCTCAGCACTACCCGTTAACCGACTTACAGTTTCCACTGACCACCTGCATAGTGACACCAGTGTTGGTGACCCTTCACCTCCCATCGACACTGTTTCTCCACCATTTCAGCCGACTGTTAGTTCAGCCACTACCTCCGCCTCACTCGTTGCAACTCTGGAGCCTCACATGCCTCATTCCGGCCCCCAACATTGGCGGAAACCTCGGCGTCAGTTTGTCCCCAATGCCACCCTCCGGCACTTCGATTTACTTTTTGGCGATGATGACTGGCCGCGTTTCCTCGTCATACAACCAGCTTCCTACATCTCGGGGGCTAAGTTAGAGAACCTCCTCCTTTCGGCGCACGCAACTTCGGACTTATCGTTCCGTGAGACTGGTAATAATGATTGGATTGTGGAAACCACTACTCGTGCCCAATCTGAGACGTACCTATCTCTTACTACCTTGGACGATATCCCTGTTACTGTCACGAAACATAATGACCTCAACTACATCCTCGGTACTGTTGTTCTACCCTCTACTTATGACCATGACAGACCTGATAAGTCGATCCTCCTGTCGTCGTTGCGCTTGCGTTATCCAAATGTGCACGACATTGATTTGTATAGTATCCCAAACAAATCAACTCCTTCTCATCCTCTCCGCATAGCTAGCATTAAGTTTAGTGGATGTTCCCTCCCACGACACATCAGGATCGAAGGACAAAGGCGTGAAGTACGACCTTATGTCCCCAAACCGTTACAATGTACAAACTGTTCCACCGTTGGTCACTCAACTGGTAGGTGTAAGAAGGTTCGGGTGTGTACCTTCTGTAGCTCCGTTAACCCTCCAGCCCCGGCTATGTATTATATATATATTCCTCGAAACCCGGGTGTTTTGGCCGAAAAATGTCTAGGCTAGGCTACCGTATATTCGTTAATCAGACTGCTTCCCGCATTCCCGCGCATCCCCAAGCGTAGCTGTGTTATTTACCTGTAGAATGGCATTAAGTAGAGCTCTCTAAGTCAACTGGTTGAGCTGTGATGATAATTTCATTGGAGATAACTTTATGGCCAACACAGCCACTTTACACCACTTTTCGATACTTAACAACAACATACAGGCACACACGAACAAGCGACGCTCTCCTTCTTGTGACCGGAGATGCGGGGCGTCGGTCCAGCCGGCTGTTGTTTACATGCGTCGGACCGACGCCTCGCACACGAAGCTCACAGGCTTTGAACCACTGAGCGTTCAAGAGGCCTTCCGGGTACCTGTTATATGCTTTTTTATGGGCGTTCAAGAGCCCTTCCGTGGTGAGAGGGTTAAACATGTTACCCGTTGGAGTTGTGGCCCTCCAAAGTGTGTTAACTGTGGCCTTGAACACCATGCTCGCTCAAAACAATGTGTGTTCTACATGTACAATGCTGAGTTAAAGCTTCTCATTAGTCAGTCAGGCATGTCTGTCAGGGAAACTAAGCAAGAACTTAGAGTAAGAGATGTTAAAGATCCCTCTAGAGATATAACTTACAGTGCTAGACTTCGTGCACCTACGACTGACGTTTCTCCCGGTAGTCGACGACGTGAGGACAGTGATGCTGTGTTGGATTCACCCTTCCTAGTCCAGCCGCTGTTCCCCTCTCCAACCGATTTCATGCACTGAATACCCCTCCCCCTATTCATGGAGCCTCCACCCCACAAGCATCCGCGTCCCCTTCACCCGTAACTGATCTTCAATCCTTGCCTCTTCCCCCGGCTCACTCTACCGATGTTGACGATGTCATGGATTCTGCCCCCTCCATGAGTAAACGCTGTTCTGATGCTCTACATTCTCCCTCCTCAGATCGTCAACCTCCCTCCGTAAAACATAAGACCCTCACAGCCCGACCTATGCCTCCCAAACCTCAACATGTCCCTCCTCACTCCCGCATCTTCCGCTCTGATATGGGTTCTCCGTCCCAGCCTCCCTCACTCCACACCCCCTCTATGCCTGCGTCCCCTCTGCCTGCTCGTCCTCGACCTTACGCACCTATCAATGCTACCGCCTCGGGCTCCCATGCACCCCACTGTGGCTGTCATGACTGCCTTGTGCGTGAGTATCGCTGGACGCCTACCCGCACTAAATCCACTGTTGCTGCATTGATACACTCCTTTCTCCGTGACCGACGTTTACCAACCCCTGATAACACCGCGTCTCTTAACTCTTCGTGCTTATGCGCTTTTCACTTAAAGTCACGTTCAGATCTTTCACACTCCAAGGTAGCTACTATCCTCCATGACCTTTCCTCTAATGTGTCCCCCCACCGTCCACGTCAAAACTCCCTGCCTTCTCATGACCCTCCCCCCAGACCCGTTCCTCTTCATCTCCGACAGCCGAACAGGGCTGTTAATTTACGTAACCTGACGTCGCTCACTTAACCTGTTCAATCCCTATATACTACAATGGAATTGTAATGGTCTCTCATCTTGAGTCCATCTAGGTGAGATCCAGCGTTTACTCCGTGTCTATAATCCAATGTGTATTTGTTTACAACACATTGGCAATTATGATAAATCCATCACCAACTACCACCTTGCGTGCCGTTCTCTATCCCCTGATGGAGAATATGGCACAGGAATTTATGTCCATCATCGAGTAACTTTTGACTTTTTTCCCATTCGTACAAGTTTCCTACAGCACTCTATCCTTACTCTTCATATCCCCGATCGTGACTCTGTTACCATTTGCAATATCTATAACCATCCTGCTTACAATTATGACCTTTCCTTGCTTTCTCAGTTTGTCTCTACACTACCCTCTTCCATCTTACTGTTGGGTGACTTTAATGCCCATAGCCATGTATGGGACCCTACTTCCTCCAATCCTGATACAGCCGGTTTGCAGATTGAACATTTGCTTCTGAACCGTGACCTTTGCTGCCTTAACCTAACAAGTGCGCATGGGGGTAATTGAAAACGTCCCCCTGTGCTGACGTATTTGAGGTGTTTCCGTCACTAAAATATTCATTGTACCATTAATAGCATTAATAATTATCCATATGCGCCTATTATGGGTTGATTATAAAGGTATTAACCTGAAACAACAATAAAACGAGTGAAAACAGCGTTTGGATGGTCAAAATCGGAGATATAGCCCGCGAGTTGTATAATGTATGGGTGAGGCAAACTGCTTTCCCGCCAATTTCCCCCAAGGCCACTGAGACACAGTCGATCGATACTCTCTCTCTCTCTCTCTTGCACTCGCTTGCCATCAATGATGACAACACCCTGCTTGCAACTCGCTAATGTTAGCACGAAAATATACCTCAGAATAAGGGAATAATAGGGAAAATAGGTGATAACTGAAGGATAGGAGGAAAGTGGGGAAGGAGGGGAGGTAGAGGACTGAGATTTTGCATGGCCCAGGGGCCAAAAAAAAAAATAAATAAATAAAAAAAAAAAAATAAAAAAAAAATATTTTTTTCGATGTCAAAAGTTGATTTTTTATTTTACTTACTCTCAAGAGTCTTCCCGCAGTCCGCCGGGGGAACTCTTAAGAGTCTCCCCGCAGTTCCCGGGTTAATGAGGCCGACTTACACACTTACTTTTCTGCTTCCTATCATACTTTTTCCTCTGTTGATGTCACCCTGTGCTCCTCAGCAATTGTTGATAAGTTCGAGTGACGGGTCTGTGTTGATACGTTTTCGAGCGATCACTTTCCTGTCATCCTGTCTTACTTGCAATTCCGTCCATGTCCTTCGCTCCCTCGCTATAACTTCCACAAAGCTGACTGGGACACATATGTCCTCCACACCAGACAAATCCCACCTTTTAATCCCTTCCGGGATCCTGATGAAACGCATATATTCCTCGTTATTTTTTTTACTAATGCAGCTACTAAGTCTATACCTCAGATGACTTCTTCTCCCCTACGTCGTCGAGTCCCCTGGTGGGACAACACCTTATCCTTTCTTGCTAAAAGTAAACATGCATTAGGCCGCCGCCTCGATAGTCTCAATAAACGTTACAATTCTTTATGTTCACGCTTACCTTTACGTGATGACCTTCTATGCCATTCCATCTCGTTATTGATGGATATATGTGCCATCAAACTTCACTACAATCGACTATCAGCTAAATTCCGTCGGGAAGTCATCCGTAGTAGATCCGAATCCTGGAAAACTTATGTCTCCACCATTTCCCCGTCTACCCCGATATCAAGCGTTTGGCATAAATTCAAGAATATTAACAGCCTTCATATTGCCCCTCCGCGCCATGCTTTGGTACACGGTGGCCGTACTGTTCACGATCCCCTTGAGATATCGAACCTCTTGGGTCAACATCTTGCCCATGTCAGCAGTAATGAGAGGTTAGACGATAATTTCCGCCGCCATAAACTTGAAATGGAGTCGATCCCCTTGACTTCTCTTCACTAGACACCTTTGATTATAATGCATGCTTTACTATGGATGAATTTGAACATGTACTCTCCAATTGTCCTAACTCCGCTCCTAGCCAAGATAATATAAGTTTTGCCTTGCTCACAAACTTAGCCCCCCTTGCTAAATCCTACCTCTTGCAATTTTATAATCAGGTGTGGATCCGTCATCAATTTCCTACCGCATTGAAACATGCTATTGTCGTCCCAATTGCAAAACCTGGAAAAGACCCGAGCTTGCCCTTGAGTTATAGACCGATATCCCTCACCAGTTGTCTTTGTAAATTAATGGAGAAATTGGTCAATACTAGACTTACTTGGTCCTCCGTCAACACTCTATTCTCACTCCGACCCAATTTGGCTCTCAGAAAGATCGATCTACTCTGGACTCGCTTACGTTATTAGAATCTCATATAAAAACGTGGCTTTGAAAGTAAGTCCATCACCGTCGCCGTTTTCTTTGACATCCAGAAGGCATATGATACCATGTGGCGGCGTCCCATCCTGCAACTACTTTATGATAGTGGTGCCTGTGGCCATCTACCTTTTATTATTTCCAACTTTCTTAAGGATCGAACATTCCAGACTCGAGTGGAGGGAATTCTTTCTAATGTCTTTCCACTCGTCAATGGTGTTCCCCAGGGCAGCGTTCTCGGCAGCAAACTTTTCGCCACGGCCATAAATAAAGTCATGCAACAATTTCTGCCGGAAGTCCATGGCAGCCTGTACGTTGATGGTTTTACCATCTATTGCACTGCCCGTACCCTCAGACATGCTCAATGTATACTCAACATCTCCATCCAATGGGTGATCGCCTGGGCATCTTCAGTTGACTTTCAGTTTTCGGCTGAGAAAACTAAGGCAATATTTTCTTTAGAGACAAACGCTGGCTCCGTGGCCAGTCAATATCGCTTCGAATGGGACCCTCTCATATTTCTTTCCATCCCAGTGTTAAATTCTTAGGCGTAATCTTTGACCAACATCTCAACTGGAGAGACCATGTTCAGTATACTAAAGGTAAAGGCCTTTGTGCTCTCAACCTCCTCAGAAACTATCCCATACCACTTAGGGTGCCAGACGTACCATTATGTTGATGCTGTACAAGGCGGTGGTTCTTTCCATGCTCGACTACGGCTGCTCCATTTATGGGTCTGCCTCTGCTTCCGTTTTGGAGATATTGGACCCTGTTCATACGCAGGGTATGCGTCTCTGTACTGGAGCTTTCCGTTCCTCCCCAAATACCTCCGTCTTAGCTGAGAGTGGCGAGCCCCCGCTCTCCCTCCATCGCGATTTAGTTACTATGTGCCATGCATTAAAAATTAAACATAGCGAGTCTCCCACTAATTCCCTTTTCAGTGATATCTTCATTCCCGATCCGTGTCCCACTTCCCCCTCCTTCCCGATTCGTGCTACTATTCTCCTCAACTTTCTTGACTTTCGCATTGCTGTTTCGCCGCCTGTTGTCTCCCCTTCCCCCCCATGGGCTATCTCTCTCCCCAATGTTTGCACCCACCTCTCCTTCCTTTCTAAGAGATATCCTTTTGTCCCTAGCCATCACTGCCAACACGCACTCGGACACATACGTCATAAATGCCCCCATTTTGTCATCTTCACTGACTGGTCTAAAACTGACTCTGAGGTGGGCCTCGCTGCTGTGTCCTCTACTAAGCTCCTTCAGTTTTCTCTCCCGCGCCAAACCTCTATCTTTACTGCTGATTTTTTAGCTATCCAGTCCGCTATTGACATTATACGTGACACCCCGCAACAGCCCTTTATAATTTACAGCGACTCTCGTAGTGCCTTCGAAGCATTCCGTGCTTATTCGTCCTCCCACGTAATAATTTAGCCATAAAACACGCTCTCCACGAGATGAGCCTATGTGGATTCCAGGTCCAGTTATGTTGGATTCCTGCTCACATCGGTGTCCGTGGCAACGAAGACGCCGATGCTGCGGCTAAGGATGCTATTTTAATGATCCCTCGCCAGCCCCACCTTACATTAGGTGGTTGGCTGTCCTTACTCAAGCCTTCTATTCTTTGCACGTGGCAATCTCATTGGGATGCTCTACCCTGCAATAATAAACTCTGTGCGATCAAACCTTCTGTCCGTCCTTGGCCCTCGTCTTCCAGGTCTCACAGGTGTGAGGAAGTTTTACTAACTAGACTTAGGATAGGCCATTCCCGGCTGACTCACGGTTATTTAATGTCCACTCCCCGCACTCCGCCCCCTACCTGCTCCTCCTGCCATTCCCCTCTAACTGTTCGCCACGTCTTTGACTGCCCAGATACTGCCCGTCTGCGTACGGCTTGTTTTGGTACTAAATAATTCGCTGACCTTTTATCCGATTCTCCGTCCTTTTCCTTCCCCCCCATCGTCCGTTTTTTGCGTCATCTTAAGCTCCTTTCAGTAATCTGATCTAATCCTTCAGGCCAGACCTATGAGAGTTCCGTATGGAGCTCAGTGGTCTGGTTAATCTGCTCTACATAACTAACTAATTCATCTGCCAAATTACTGACCATTCGTGTAAGGTATCTAGATCCCTTTGGAGGCAGTCTATATCTCTATCTGAATCAATTTTTCTCCCCATTTTGGTATCATCTGCAAATTTACTTATCGTACTAGTTATACCTAAATCAAGGTCATTTATGTACAGTATATAACAAACAACAGAGGACCTAATACAGATCCCTGGGGGACACCACTTTTGACTACTCCCCATTCTGACATGGTACCAGCCCATTCTGACTTGGTACCATATATACTTGATTTCTCCATCCTTCCACCTCTCTCTCCCTCTATGTCCTTCCACCTCGCTCTTGTACACCCTCTTAGTCATTCTCTCGCTTCCCATACGTTCCATATGGCCGAACCATATCAAGGTGTTCCTTTTCACACTTTCCAGCACATCTACCTCCACACCACACCTCCTTCTTACTTCCTCATTCGTCTGTCTATCCCTCCATGTAACTCTGCATGCACTTCTCAAGTAATTCATTTCCACCCATCTCACTCTTGGTCTGAGTCTGTCAACCAACATGCATGCTACGCTCGCGTAAGTCAATGTCGGGATTACCACACTGTCATGCAAGGACTTCTTCACATCCATGCTGACCACCCTATTTCTTGTTACTGCTTTCAGAGTTCCTACAACCCATGTTGTCCCTTGTTGCATCCTCTCCCGCATTTCTTCATCCATACTCCCATCTTTACTCAGCACACTGCCCAGATACTTAAATGAGCTGACAATATCCATAGCCTGACCGTTCAACTTCACCTCACACTCTGTGGCTTCACCCCTTTCAAAGACCATAACCTTACTCTTCCCCACATTTACCTTCAGATTCCGTTTTTCGCACACTGTTCCAAACATATTTACCAGACAGTGGCGTAGCTAGGGGGGGGGGGGGGGGGGGGCTGTTTGAAATCGCCCCCCGGGCCCCCAAATGGATATGAAAATAATATAAATAATACTAATAGTATATACATAAAAGTAATACAGTGAACCCTCAAATTACGCGCAATAAAACTACGCTTGAACCACAATTGAGGCAACAAATCGAAAAGTACGCTCAATTATTCGAATGTACGCGCCAAAGCGTACGAGCGGGAGTCGATTCGTATCTGTTGGAGAGTTTCGGGCGGCCATATTGACGTGACGCCAAGCCCTCCAACGTCGTCACTGTTGACTGTGGAGAGAGACACATCTCCCGTACCTAACGATTATGTATCTATAAAGCACAACAGGATATTATGAATCTATTAAAAGACTGTTCTTCGTTTTACATTGCATGTATCATTTATTGAGCTAACAAAATCGGAAATGGAAAATCTGTTTCTGTTCGGTAGTTGGAGGCGAGATTGTTTACACTTCTTTCGAAAGTCGCTTCAAAGCCCACTGCTCTCCCCTGGCTAAATGATGTGAAGCCAATTCTTTAATATGTATATGAGCTATTGAACTATCTCACTTGACACTATGTAGGCTATATGAAACTATAGGCTATACAGGGTGTATTACTTTTCGACTGAAAACTTTACCAGTAAGCCTAGGCGGCTAGGCCTATTATTTCGGTCGATCCGTTTCGGGCGCAGTGCTATCGATCGATGGCGCAGATCCGGCATTGCTCAACCACTACCAATGTGAGTTAATTTACGTTTGTGTCTTATTTGTATACATTAAATGTATTTTGTGTGGTAGATTAGGTTATGAAAACATATTTGTACAGTAATATGTTATATATTTGTGGATTTTAGGTGATGAAAGGTAGAAATAGTACAACTTTCGGTCGGACCCAGACCAATACCTATTTTCCCCATTTATATTTAACTCCCATGTACGCGCAAACGAACGTACGCGCCGACAGCACAGTACGCATCCCACGCGTAGTTTGAGGGTTCACTGTAATGAGTAAAATAATCGCCATGTAGGTTCTGATTTAAATCTTCTTTTTCTTCTCTCCTGTGACGTCATGACATTGTCTTGACTAGAAGTGGATATTTAAAATTCAACAACAAAAATTATCACTGGATCAGTATTGCTTTGGCGGTGCGTGGGGGAACATAATTGCCGCTCTCGCTCCTACCCGCTACTTTCTCAGGACGCACAGGATAGGTAGGCCTAATGATTATAATAATTTATATAAATTACAATATAGCTGCACTATTGAGTTTGGCAGTTGTTTATTTTACTGAGTTTTCCGTAAGCATGTGTAAGGGAATAATAAGACATAGGCCTAATTTGAAGTATTCAAAATATGAAACATGGTAGCTAGTAAGTTGAGTGTATAGATAATTGTATAATCGAAGATGAGGTCTATACATATTATTATTTATAAATATACGACCCAGGAATTTCGGTATTATATTTTCCTTTTTCGTGAACTGTAATGGTCTATTCGTTATCTATATTTCATAGATAACCTATGAACTTAACCTTGTGAGAAAGTAGAGTGGTAGGCTATCGAAGATATTTGTAGAGTAGGCTAAACTATTAGGCCTAGATATGTGTATGTTTTGGTCTTCTCATTAATTATTTCTCTAACTGTAGTGGGCCTATTATATAGCCTACAAATTAGATATTCTTTTTGCTATCGAGGTTTCATCTAGTAACTTATGCTCTACTCTCAGGTGAGGGTAGATTACAAAGTTCTTATCATTATTCTCACTTATACAGTATTTTAATTTGAGGTGAACTATGGTCTTACTAAACCTTAGCTTGATCATGCAAAAGATGCTTAGTAATTTCATATTAGTTATTTATTTATTTTTATTTTTTCTATGTGTTTGAGGGAGGCAAAAGGCATAACTTCCTATAGCGAGTGCCTCCCCAATAGTTGAAAGAGTGACAGGGCCAAAATCAAGGGACGTTCGAGCCAAAATGCCTGGACACACGGAGTTTGAAGCAATTTAAGTCATAGGAAGAGGGAAAGACTGATTCTGGGAGAGAGTTCCAGAGCTCAGCTGTTGAGTAGAAGAAAGTTTGAGAGTAACGTTTCACTCTTGGGTTGGAGAGTTGCACAGAGTAGGGGTGGGACTGAGTTGCAAGATGGGTACCACGTGCCCTACGTAAAGGAGGTGGTATGCACTGGGATAGCTCTGAGGAACACTGATTATTATAGTAGCGAGAGAGATGCAACATTGCGGCGGAGAGAGAGAGATTGCAGAGAGTTGGTGAGTGGACGGGAGTTAATGATACGAAAGGCCTTCCTTTGAACTTTGTCTAGGAGAGCGGTGTGAGAGGAACCTCCCCACACATGTGAACAATACTCAATACAAGGGCGCACTATGCCCCTGTACAGAGCAAGAAGCTGTACAGGGGAAAAGAACCCCCTAAGGCGGTTGAGCACACCCAGCTTCTGGGAGGCTGCCTTAGCAAGACTGGTAATATGGTCCTTCCAAATGAGAGCAGAAGAAAAAGAGACACCAAGAATATTGAGAGAAGATGAAGGGTTGATTTTTGTATTGTTGAAGAATAAAGGATAGTCCGCTGGGAGATCCTGACGGGTAGATAGATGGAGAAATTGGGTTTTGGAAGCATTAAAGTTAACAAGGTTTTCTCTGCCCCAATTGGAAATAGTATTTAGATCAGAATTTAAGAGTTCTATGGCTTCATTACGTTTGTCGTGGAGGGATTGCTGGCTGGGGCATTCTGAAAAACTAATGGAGTAGTGTAAGATTGAGTCGTCTGCGTATGAATGGATGGGAATTAAGGTACAGTTAAGGAGATCATTTATAAAAATTAGAAAGAGAATAGGAGATAGGACAGAGCCCTATGGAGCTCCAGAGCCAGATGGAGTGAGGAACTACATGAACGAAGGCGGTGCTGGTTGGGGGGAGGGGCGTCGACTGACTGGGGACAGAGGTGCATGGGGGCGGTTCGTTCGTGGCCACCCCTTCGGGGATCACGGCGTCAGGCAATAGATAGATAGATAGACAGAGCCCTGAGGAACACCAGAGTTTATAGGGTGAGGAAGTGAACAATGGCCGTCCACAACCGCGGCTATGGAACGGCCGGAAAGGAAATTAGAGACAAAGGCACAGATGGAGGGATAGAAACCTAAGGAGGGTAGTTTAGAAATTAAAGATTTATGCCAAACTCTATCGAAGGCTTTCGATATGTCTAGTGCAATAGAAAAAGTCTCACCGAAGTCCCGAAAGGAGGATGACCAAGAGTTAGTAAGATATGAAAGAAGATCACCAGTAGAGCGACCCTTAACCTGACAAGCGCTAAATAGACCTAGGGGCTAGGGTAGTTATTTGTGCATTTCTAGCCTTGGATTCTGACAGAATTCGTTATATTTACAATATAGAGCATTATTTGTTTTCGGTATGCTTTTATTTTACATATATGATGTATATATGAACCTTCAAGAGTGCTAAAATAAGTGGGAAAAGCATTTGGGTGGTGAAAAACGAAGATATTGGCCACCCGGTCATAATCTCAGGCGAGAGAGAGCCACAGGCAACCCTCCTCTCTCGCTGTCTGTGAGGTAACTGAGACGAGCGAGGCGGTGTGGGCCGGTGTCTGGGTGTTACATAACGATCTTTTCTGCAACCCACTTGTGCTACATTATCGCGGGAGAGAAAAATAACCGATAAATGATGATAATAAGAGGGAAAATAGGTGATAATTGAGGAGGGGAGGGAGGGGGGAATAAGGTGGGGAAGGAGGGGAGGGGGGTGGGTGAGATTTACATGGATGATTACTGGAGGGGAATTATCTCACCTAGAGACAAATTCCTTTGTTTTGATAGGCCCTTTTTTTTTTTGGAAAGCTTTTTTTATGGTCTTGCTTCCGTGAGGCCTATCGCGTTCCCTATAGGAAGCCTTCCGTGAGGCCTATCGCGCTTGCCGGGTTAAGGAAGCCATACTGGCGATCTGAGAGCAGATTTTGAGAAGAGAAATGCTTAAGAAATTTGGAAGCAAGAATAGTTTCAAAAACTTTAGAAAGACAAGAGATAAGAGCAATTGGACGATAGTTGGAGGGTTGAGAGCGGTCACCCTTCTTTGGGACAGGTTGAATGTGAGCAAACTTCCAGCATGAAGGGAAGACGTTAGAGGATAGACAGAGACGAAAGAGTTTGCCTAGGCAGGGAGTCCGCACGGAAGCACAGTTTTTGAGAACAGCAGGAGGAACACCGTCCGGACCGTACGCCTTATTAGTGTTAAGCCCAGAGAGGGTAGAAAGTACATCTTTAGAAGAGATTAGGATATTAGGCATAAGTAAGAGAGAGGAGGGCGGAGAGGGAGGAATAGCACCGGAATCATCCAAGGTGGAGTTTCTAGCAAAAGTTAGAGCGAAGAGTTTAGCTTTGTCAGAGGAAGAAGTGATGGTTGTGCCATCAGAGTGGGAAAGTGGAGGGAAAGACGAGGAAGAGAAATTGTTGGAGAGGTTTTTGGCTAGATGCCAGAAAGCTTGGGAAGAGCTAGAGTTGGATAGTTCAGTGCATTTATTATTGATGATAGAGTGTTTGGCAAGTCGAAGAACAGATTTGGCTTGATTCCGGGCAGAAACATAATTATGAAGAATGAGAGTCTTGAGTTTTAAGGCGTCGGTACCGTTTGAATGCTTCCTCCTTATTGCGGACAGCAGTAGAACAGGCGTGAGTAAACCAAGATTTTTTAGCATTAGTCTGAGAGAAAGAGAATGGAATGTATGCTTCCATGCCCGATAGGATTACCTCGGTAATGCGTTCAGCACTCTCCGAGGGTCCTCGGCCATGGAAGCAGAAATCATTTCATGGGTTAAGTATGGATACAATACATCAGCAGCTCGGCTAAAATGGAGCCTAAGTGAGGCAACATTTATGGCATAGAGTGTACAGTAGGCCTACCTTGGTTAGGCTATGATTGTCATTCTTTCAATTTTGGACTCTGGAACACTATTTTTTAATGCTACCCTACACCTCCCGTATGTAGTCTATGGTGCTTCAGGAACTGTGAAATAAGACAAGGAACACAGTTGTAAGCATTGAACCCTTTCGTTTGTAATCTAGCCCATCGGTTGATTCAGGGTCAGGTTCTGTACAAACTCCAACGTTTCGAAGCAGCAGAACCCCTGCTCAAAGCAGCAAGCCTCTTACAATTTGCTTTCTAACAAGGGACTGGTGTTCTCAAGAAGAGGCCCCAGTATTGAAGTAATGCATGGCTTAATAGCCAATAAGGCCTATTTTAACTCTCTAACGCCAGTGGTAGGGTTGAAATATAATTGAACACAGTTCATGTAGTTCCGTATATTATTTATTATTTGTTATTGTTTAATTATTATTTTATTTTTATTTTTTATTATTTCAGCCATGCCTAATGAACAACAAAAAGTTAATCAAAGTGGTGCTGCTAATTGGAGAAAAAAAACGAGCCTAATCCATCAGATAATGGTTTGATAATCATTGTAGATTACTTTAATTATTACTTCAATATAGATTCATGGATAGCGTTAAAATGCACCTAGATAGGAATATTTTTCCAAAAATATTCTCGACGGGGGGCCTACAGCGCCCCCCTCGAGACCCCCCAGTTGCTTTGGTTCACTTTGCTCGCCACCCCCCACCCCCCTTAAAAAATCAGCAAACCCTGGAGGGAGCCCCACCAGAAACCAAGCCCCCCGGGCGCCCAAATCTCTAGCTACGCCCCTGTTACCAGACCTTGCAACTCCCATTCATTATCGCTCATTAGAACTATATCATCAGCAAACAGCAGTACAGGTAGCTTCCACTCGTTTCCCTCCCTTATCAGCGATACACCAACATTTACTCAGAGCTGGGCACCACAAACTAAAAGTCTAATCAGCAAACACAGAACATTACTCCAGCAGACACAAATGTGCAAACCTTGTGAAATTTCTGGTTCTCAAATGCAAATATGCAAACGCAAACCGTTTTTCATTATTTTTAAATTTAAATTACAGAATCAAGGGTAAATCAATCTAGTGTCAATTGATATATATATTTACTTAGTGTTGCACAACTTCCAGTGACCTCAGGGATATACATTTTAATAATGCCATGGGATACAGTAATGGGTTGAGGGCCCCCTCACCCCCCCATGACTTCTTATCATCATCATATTTATTGCCAGCAGAGGGACAAATAACAAGTATGCCGTGGGCCAATCATACCGCAGCCCAACTGACTGTACACCCGCCCGCTAACACAACTCTTACCTAAAGTTTAATAGGCCTACAGTTTATTTTAGCCTAGGTTACTGGAGATGTCGCCCCGAAAACTTGTCCCGCATTTTGTACGAGGAACTTGCCCTGGTTTGATAGCTTTGGTTATTAAAAATATATATAATTAATATATATATAGCATAGGCCACTTCGTTTGTCTGACATGGGCAATAAAACGTTGGGGCAACTTGTTTTCGGGGAAGAGTGCTTAAGTAATAATCAGTATTCGCAATTCCGCACCATTCAGGAGGAGGTACGCCGGATCACAGAGGTGCAAGGAGGTGATTCATTCGTGGCCACCCCTTTGGGAATGGCAATAAATAGATAGGTCTTCTTTAGATAGATTAAGTAATTTAAGAGAAAGTAGCCTAGACCTATATTCATTATGATGCTCAGAATATAGCCTAGCTTAAGATAAAAATTGAATACAAATTTATTGTTAATTTGTATGATACTTTCAAAATTAACACTTTCTATTTGGCACTAATAAAATTAGCCGGTGATTTTTTTTTTTTTTTTTCCTATGTGAGTGAGGGAGGCAAAAGGCAGAATTGCCTATAGCAAGTGCCTCCCCCATAGTTGAAAGAGTGACAGGGCCAAAATCAAGGCACTTTCGAGCCAAAATGCCTGGACACACAGAGTTTGAAGCAATTTAAGTCATAGGAAGAGGGAAAGACTGATTCTGGGAGAGAGTTCCAGAGCTCAGCTGTTGAATAGAAGAAAGTTTGAGAGTAACGTTTCACTCTTGGGTTGGAGAGTTGCACAGAGTAGGGGTGGGATTGTGTTCCAAGACGGGTACCACGTGCCCTTTGTAAAGGAGGTGGTATACACTGGGAAAACTCTGAGGCACACTGATTATTATAGTAGCGATAGAATAGCGAGAGAGATGCAACATTGCGGCGGAGAGTGGGAGGTTTGACACCTCCCCAATACCAAAGAAAGAAAACCTATTTGGTACCGGTAGTAGCCTCAGAGTATCCAACGAAGAGCTATATATTTATCGTATAATTCCGTTCCGTTCTGGAGCGGGCAATTATCGTAATCACTAGCGCGATTAAATCGATAACATCTAGAGTAGCACCTTACTCTCTCTACTAGGTACGTTGTACACACTTTCGAGGCCACTATTAGAAAAGGAAAAGATAAAATATTGATGAGAAAGATTTTTTTTTTTAAGAATTTTGTCCATTCTATCTGGCTTCTTACGCCATTGTGATGGGCATACCTCCTAGCCCGACTGGGCTAGAAGGGCATCTCGGTATCAAGTTACAAAGAGGTAAGATTGGATGGGCAGGGGTACGGTGTGAGGGAGGGATACTATGACGTTGGATACTCCGAGGCTACTACCAAATACAGTAGAAGGTTTTCCTTCTTTGGTATTGGGGAGGTGTCAAACCTCCCAATTTAGTAGTAGCCTCTACGTTCCAACGTAGAGCTAGAGTAACAAATTGGAGGCGGACATCCAAGCGGAAAACAAACTTTAGCCCTTAGGAAATATCAGGACCATGGAAAGACCGACTTAAACAAGAGAGTTTATAGAAAGAGTGTACTGACAGGTGCATATCAAGAGAGGTCAAGTACAGTCAAGTCTTATTCCATGGGATAACTAGCCTAAGACAAAGAATGATGCATTTCATAATAATAATATGAATTCCAGGATGCCCCCCCCCCCCCTCCTTCCGGAAGAAAGCAGAAAGACCCATAATGTAATGAGTAAATACAGACATACGCCAAATAGGAGTACTGTACAGGATGTGACGAGAAAATACAGTAATCACTCCCATATTCGACCTGTCATTATCCGAACCTCGCCAATAACCGAACAGGCCATGGGATATATATATATATATATATATATATATATATATATATATATATATATATATATATGTATAAATAAATAAAGTAAAGTTGTTCATGACTTTAAAAAAAAAAATAAAAAAAAATAAATTGCCGATATATAATAATTTACTTATCATTACTTACTGTATCTTATAAACAATAGTAGGTAGCCAACTTACCATAATACTGATACACCAAACCGATACGCATGCGGTTTTGTTTATCACCTGTTTACTAAAGTGCCACCATTATCGATTTTCTTCGAGCCGACTCGAGCGGGAGGGTTACCAATTGAAGTTAAATCCGCTAGCATATATTGTTAGATGTAAGACATGATAAATACCACTAGAAATATGACTTGGCAAAATCCATATAATATCACTTCAAAATTGTTCTGAAATTTCAAAACAAAAGTTTAAATACAAACCGCTAGTGTAAGTCATTGCTGCTAGATCGAAGTAAAGGTCTAGATCTAGCGGAAGTCGCTATATGTATTGGCAGTACAGTTAGATGCAAGACATGATAAATACCACTAGAAATATGAATTGGCAAAATCCATATAATATCACTTCGAAATTGTTCTGAAATTTCAAAACAAAAGTTTAAAGACAAACCGCTAGTGTAAGTCATTGCTGCTAGATCGAAGTAAAGGTCTCTTAGATCTAGCGGAAGTCGCTATACGTATTGGCAGTACTGCACACTGCCGACGGCGACACGTTGTTGACATTGTTGTTGATGTTCCAGTGGAGGGATGAACAAAATATTTTTCTTGTCCAATAATAGCTATTTCATAGTCCCACAGGACTTATTTTGATATATTTATGACCCCTGGTATGTAGGTATGTTGCCAATATAATAATAGAGACAAATAAATAGTTAAAAGGACTAATAACCTAATAATATTGACAAATAAATAATATACTCTGTGTATCCGAATACTCCCTGCGACCGAACTGGCCATGGCCCATATAGTTCGATTATGGGAGTGATCACTGTACATGAGCATTGTCAGTGACCAGCACTAAAAGCCATATGAGAAAAGTTCAGTGGTATGAGGCCAAAACCTACCAAAAGGATGTAGTATACTTAAGACTAAAAATTATATCAAAATCTTAACCTAGTTATTAATCCTTAAACTAATTAGGTGCAAGTATGGGTATAGTGCAATACCCCCACCCCCCTCCCCTCCCTCCAACCCCCAATAAAGGAAGAACAGGAAAGGAGAAGGACAAGAGACAGAAGGAACTCTGCAGGTAGACCCTGAGTGAACCTGCTGGCCCAACGCCCTACAAGGACGCCCCGGTCTGCCCGTGGACATGGACAGAGAGGAGGAGACAAACGTGGTGGGGGAAGACCAATGCCCTGTGTCGGCAATGTCCGGTCGAGAAAGATTATGTAAAATCCTGAACGTAGCAGCATATGAACGGACGTCATGAGCTGTGCCCTGAACGTTAGGGTTACTGGCCAGAATAATCCGACACAGGCGAATTCCCACAGCACGTCGACCTAGCCTCCTACCGGTCGTAGGCGCCACCCCTAATGCCAACCCCGACACTGGCCTGGTCGAGTACACATACGTATGCAGGGTTTGAACCGGGCATAACGGATGATGAACCCTACCACGTTTGAAAGCTGGTACAGGAAATAGCTTAAAAACGGGAGTGTCGCGTACGGTTGTAGCAACAAAACGAACAGACGGAGCCAAAGTAACTGACCAATGGACGGTAGAAATTCGTAAGCAATGCCGGTTCCTAGACCTGGCAGCCATCTCCGGGACTCCTTCACCCGTCGCCAAAGCCAGAAGGAACCGTGTCATGTCATGGAAGTGTTCAGGCGTGGGGTAATTAGTGTAAGAGGCAGACGAGAGCTGTTTGAGAGCCTCCGCCAGATACCACTGAGGAGGAATCTGACGCGGGGGTGGACGAAGCCTAAAGCAGGCTCGCATAAAGAATCCAATACCTTGTGAGGAACGACCCACCCCGTGAAAGTCTCAAACGGTACCCGAATGGCCGATAGGCGGTTCCTAAGTGTGGTGTAGATGTTGGGACGCGTCTCAATATTAACCAAATGAGGTAGGGAAACACGAACGCCACCGATGGGCGCGTCTGTGATGTGTTGTTTATCCAAGAAGGAAAACTGTGTCAGTGAGAGTCGTAAGTCTGCCATGTAGAATGAATCCAGTGGAGAGGATTTGACATTCAAAGATCGACTAAACTTTGGCATCCACCCTGCCTCACAACATCCACGATGTGAAGGCCAACGAGGTCCCTAGGACACCAATCGATCCCAAGTGGAAATCGGAGATCGATAGGGGAACTGAACTCGGGCACCACCACTTCAGCTGAGCGGACCAGGCTTGGTCCGGCCAGATGGGCGCTAACAACCAAACTAAGCCCTGGTACCCTCTCAGCCTGTGGAGGACTATGCACATCAAAAAGTGCGTCGGGTGGTGGAAACACATAAATCGACCGCCACCTCCGCCAGTCCTCGCTGAACGCGTCCGGTTCCCCCGCTGGAGTTGTAGTCCAGCGGTACAGGAACACAGGCAACTCGGTCGCCTCGCATGAGGCGAACCAGTCCACCTGCGGAACACCCCAGGAGGCCTCTAGGTCGTTGAATACGGTGTGTTGGAAAGACCATACTACCCGGGTGCTCTGTCCCTTCGACAGAGCATCCGCCCATAGGTTGGCAGTCCCGGGCAGGTAGGATGCATGCAGTGTGACGGTGTAAAGGTTTGCATGGTAAAACAGTTACCCCGCCAGGTCCTGAAGAACGGCGGACCTGGAGGAGCCCTTGTCGCTGTATGCAATGCACCGCAGACATGTTGTCCATCCTGAAGGCCATCCACCTGTCGGTGAGGGCCTGCCCATGAACCCTCAGGAAGAACAACGGGACTAACAGTTCTAAGACGTGTACGTGTAGAGGAGGGAGTCCTGACCACCTGCTTTGATGGTGGTGGCCGGTGTTTGACTGGGAACCCCATCCCACCTCGCTAGACGCATCCGTGTCAATCCAGATGGTCGGAGGTGGCGAAGTCCAGGGTACTGCTCTCGCTTGCGTGCCCCGAACAAATTAATGTGTCAATTGCAAATGGATCGAGCGCGGAATCGGCCAAAGCCGAAGTGGAGGCAGTAGCAGAAAAGCCCTGATGCCTAGCTAAAGTAGGTGGTTGACGCTGAGCTTCCCTAAAGAAACGGTCAGCGATGTCAAATGGAGCGACCCGAGCAGCGAGTCCCAGAGTTTTCCGGGAATCGAGATCGAGTGCAATGCGGCAAAAAGTAACCCCCGAATTTACGACGCAGTCACTTGACTCCGGGTGACGGTCGCGCTCGTCCTGTCCCAGTCGAGGCCCGCCCACGTCACACCGTGCGACGGCGGAAGACATGACTCGGGAACGGTTACTTGTAAACCTAACCGTGGGATGAGGTGGACGACAAGGAGAGTGCTGTGTACACAGTGTGTGGGAGAGTCCGCGGTGATGATCCAACCGTCCAAGAAAAATAGGAGCTGTAGACCCTGACTGAGCAGGGGAGGCAAGGCCTGTCCGACGAGGGTCGTAAAGACACGCGGTGCGATATGGAGACTGAAGGGCGACCCGTCGAACGTGACATAAATAGAGTCATCAATTTGAGGCACGACAGGTCGACCACCGGTCACAACACATCGCTGTCCGGCATGGTGACTAGAAAGACATGCGACAGGAAGCCCGCTGGTGAGGCGAGACTTCTCGAATTATCCCATCCACGTGCATGGACAGAATAACCTTGGCGACGTCTGGGGAGACAGGCCGATGTCATGCAGGTTGCCCGAGTGGAGGCGTGGACCGACACCTCTAGGACAGACCCCGCTGTATTACCCGGCGTGCCCACGAACGGCGAAGCCAACGCCGCTAGTGGGGACGAAAAAGCCGGTAAGGGCTCCGTGTGTGATAGTCACCACCGGCCCGGCGATAGTCGTGCGCCGGCCGAGGAACTCCTCGCCTCAGGCCGACTCGCCGAGAGGGAGCCCAATTAGCGAGGTGCCGAGAGGGGCGAGGTGGTGAATGACGCCCATACAGACGTGTCGGAGACTTCACCACCTGGCACCGCCCCGCAGAAGTTCCCGCCAAGCTTGGCGGCCTAACTAAGAGAGGAAGCGGTTGAGGAGGGTCGTGACACCCCAGGCGGATAGGGAGCGAAGCGCCCCGCAGCTGCAAAGAGGGAAGACCCCTGCCATGCAGGGGCAGAGAAGAGCCCCTCCGTAGCGAGGTCAGAATGCAACAGCGACGTGCGGATCTCAGCCGGCGCCAGTGTTCAAAAGGACACCCACAGAGACTGGCGACAACGCGCAGCCTCATGGATGGTACACTGAAGGTCAGGGCCAGCTGCAGTTGCACTCGCCGGAATTGGTCCCCACCCTTCCCGAGCACCCCAGCCGGCCTGGCTTCAATAAGCCTGAGGTGAAGCCGAGCTACGTGCAGTCGCATTAAGAGGGTGGAGAGCATGCGAGCAGTGCGCTGCCGGAGCTTGTGAACCCGCTCCAGGGCACTCTTCTCAAGTGGTGTGAAGGAGGATTGTGTCATATGTTCTAAAGATAACGTAGGGGCAACGAACCAGGCCCAAACAGAGGGGAGACCCCGGACGAAGCCATGACTAGGCTCGACACGTAGGAGCAGCCGACCGGAGGGAGCGGTGAAGAAACCACCTCCGACCGAATCCCGAAGTCGACGCCTTCCGTCAGCCACAATTAACAGTAAAAGAAATACTATGTAAGTACCTCACTGAAATATTATACTAGGCCGACAGGGCAGGCGCGTCCGACCAGAACTTGGTATATCCAGAGGGGGACCCTGAGGACGGTAAATAAAATACTAGAGATCCGCCCTCCCAGGTTGAGCCCTGACGTCCACCTCAGGGACCAGGTCGTCCAGGGCCAAAACCCGAAAGCGCCCAATGGCGTTGAGCCGCACCTGCCACCTCCCAGGCACAGGGCGCTCCCCTTGTGCATGCGTAAGAGCTCGCTCCGGGCGGGACGCCGCCACGTTCCCCAACTATAACGGCTCCCCGTAAAGGGAAGGGAAGCGACGTTTTAGGGAACTTAACCCTTCCTACCCGGTCTGCCTTAGGTAAGGACAGCACGAAAGAAGGGCCACTACCCGGTATGCCTTATCTAAGGCATGAGCTTAATAGCCTAATTAAGCTTGGTCTGAACGCCATGCATACGACGTATGTCAACAAACCCAAGCGTTCGTCACCGCACCTCCGAAAACAAGAAGGAGAAGACTCCTCAATGTTATTGTTCTGACGTCATGACGAAATTAGTGTCTGAAAAGCCCCCATATTGGCAACATCTCTGCAATATTGGCTCCACTGAAATCGTCATCACAACTGAACCAGTTGACTTACAGAGCTCTACTCAATGCCAAAATACAGATTGAAAACCGCACTACGATTATAGATGAGTGGGAAAGTTCTAGCAGTGAAAATAAACATAAATACGGTAGCCTAGGCCTAGATGTTTTTCAGCCATTTCGCCCGGGTAGGGGCGACCGTCATTGGGTAAGACAGCCCGGGGAGGAAGTTAAACGTCCCTAGGGACGGAACGTGGACAGGCTGACCAACCAGCCCCAGGCCACACTCAGGTAGCATGACAAAAGAAGTCGATGCTGCCTGGGAGCGAGCGGGAGGAGGGACAACCGGAGCAGCAACCACAGGTTCAGCAGGTGAAGAAGGCAGGTTGCCACAAAATGGCGGAAGAATTACCACAGGTAATACAGGAGGGGCGGTAGTGGAGCGTCCCAAGAATACCGCCATGTTCATAAGCATGGTGCGAATGGAGGCAAACCATTCAGCGGTGGCCTCCTGAGCCTTGTCTGGAGCCACATGTATGGCATGAACTGGACGTAGCCAGCCAGGTCCGGCGCCTGGTGGTGAAGGTGATGACTAGACGGAGCGTAGACGCTCCCTACGTCTAGGCGACCGTTGGCTACCGGGAGAAGGGTGGCCACACCGGAAGTCCGGGTCTATAGGCGTAGGAGACCCCGGAGTACCACTGGTTGACAGAAGAGGAGTGGCAGTATCAAACAGGGCCCCCGCCTATGTAGGCGGGGGAGCTGGAGGTAACACCGGCGGAGGAGCAGATGGCCCCTGGTCTGCCCTGCCACAAGTTCCCGGAGCAAGCGGTGCGACGACCCGGGGAGAAAGCCGGCGGATCCACAGTAGGGAGCCGGGCAGGAGGAGGCTCCCCGGTCGCGGCTCGAAAGGCCGTCGTGTCTGGAGATCGCACAGGGGAAGCGACAGGGTGGCGTGGAGTCGAAGATCGTCGGCGATATGGTGAAGGAGAACGGCGTCTCACCTTCGTTTCGGCGTCCTCGGAAACAACAAGGACGCCCGAAAGAGGCACTGGAGGAACGGCGGCCTGGCGCCTTGTAGAGATCAGAGGGAAGGGGAAGCATGGCGCGCACCCCCTTCGTCCATGAAGCGTGGAATTCTTGACATAGAGAGCAAACCCCGACCACGTAGCGCAGAGGCGAGACCGTGCCTCATCAGCGTCCGGGAATGGAGGACGAGACTCAAAGGTCCATATCTAGGAGACACGGTCTACACCTCCGAGGGTTAAACCCATCGCGGCTGTAGCATGAGACATGGGTAGGACACTCTCAATGGGCATGGCAGGACGGGCACACCCATGGCGTGCGCAGGGAGGAAGTGACATCCTCATTGCACTCGGAAAGTAAAAAGTTACTGATGTCCCATGTACGAAGCACAGGAAATATGAGCAAGCACAACATTGTTAAAAACCCTTGAATCCTTGACAGGAGAGTACCCCCTTCCCCTGTTTAGGTAGGGAAGGACTAAAAAGGGGACCCTTTGAAAGGAGGGCTATACAGAGTATACTGCATGGTAGGATGCACAAAAAACTCGAAGAGACTCCTGAAGAATATCAGGCACAAGGGCAGAAAGACGCACACAAGTGCTCACTAAACCTTGAAAATGGAGCACCTTTCATGAAAGTGAGTATCCCCCCCCCCCCCCCCCTTGTGCGAGATGAGGGGTGAAGAGGGACCCCCCATGCGGAGGGTCAGGGAGAGACCAGGCGAACCAGCAAGTGCAAAGAACCCCGAAAAGCCCAGGTCAGAAAAGACCAAGGGGTAGGTGCAAGTCCCCAGAAGGAAAGCATGAAAGGCCTTATAATTGAAGAGGATAATAATAATACCCAAAGGATGAAGGTACTGAAGAGGAGAAGACGACCAAGGGTACCATCAGAGCAGAGTGGGAGCACAGTCTGATGAAAAAGAGAAGTTTGTGAACTACTGTAACTGAGTCCCTATACAGAGGCAAGGCAAAGCACCCTAGCACCGACCCAGAGCGGAGTGGCCCAGAATGGTCCGCTCCGCTCTGGGGCGGAAACCCGCTCTGGAGCGGAATGTAGGATGAACGGTCCGCTCCGCTCTGGGGCGGAAACCCGCTTTGGAGCGGAATGGAAGCTGTGCTTCAGAGCGGAGTGCGGTGCATGTCGAAGGAGCGGCCCAGGAGGCCTAGGCAGGCGAGGGAGCGAGATGGGGTCAGTAGTAGGATGGAAGAGAACCGACCTAGAGCGGGAATACCCGCTCCAGGGCGGGGCGGGTCAGTTCCCCGAATCTGTAGGACAGGGGTTCCCAAAGTGGTCGATATCGACCATCCAAGGGGTCAATGAATCGCCAGGGGTCGAAAGGGGGTCGATAAATGGCTAGGGGGTCTATGAATGGCTAGGTGAGGAAAGTTTCAAAAGATGTAGAGTAAACCCATGTCTATGTGAAAAGCTGAAAAGCTGTAAGAATGCTCTGTTCTATTTGGCAGACCTATATTCAAAGTTTAATGAGGTACAGAAACATCCAGGTTAAAGATGTTACCATTATTCAGGACAGGACAATTCTACCGGGCTTCCAAGGCAAACTAGGCTGGTTTAAAGCGCCAATGGCACAGAGATTTTCAGTACGTTTCCAACTTACAACAGTCGGCAGAAAGTGAAAGCATTTCAGATGGTGACATAGAAACATACATTGCACACCTGGACACATTGATTGAAGACTTTAAAGTGCGCTTTGAAGACCTGGAGAAAATGCAAGTGCCTGAATGAATTCTTACACCATTTGACTTGGAAATACAAAATTAAGACATTAACTCTACTAATACTAATATTAAGGTACTACTATAATTCCACATATTTATTGTATCATAATATGCATGTAATTCGTTTCTTTTTTCACAACATATTATATTATTCTTATTTTTAAATGTTTGGTGGTCGATGAATAATTTGAAACTTCATTAAGGGGTCAAAGAGCTGAAGAGTTTGGGAATCCCTGCTGTAGGACGAGGGTATCAGTAGTCAAGTCCTAGGACCGACCTGGAGCGGGACAGCCAACGCTCCAGGGCTGATGAAAAAGAGAAGGTCGTGAACGACCGCAACTGAGGCCCCATCTAGAGGCAAGGCAAAGCTCACCGAGTATCGACCCAGAGCGGAGTGGCCCTGAACGGCCCGCTCCGCTCTGGGGTGGAAATCCCGCTCTGGAGCGGAAAGTAAGCTGCGCTCCAGAGCGGAGAGCGGAGTAGGACAGGTGAGGAAGCGGGATGGAGGCAGCAGTAGTATGGAAGAGAACCGACCTAGAGCGGGAATTTCCGCTCTAGGGCGGGGCGGATGTATTGCAGCCTTATGGCAGACGCCTGTGGCGTCAGTAAGGGTGGAAAGTTAAAACATCCAAGAGTCCCATCAGAATAGTCTAGCAGCACAGCTGACGTGGGAGCACCCTCGGCTAACAAAAAGGACATTCTCCGCTCCAGGGCGGAGCGGGCGTAGGGTAGCCAAATTTCAGAGGCCTGTGGTACCAGTAATGGTGGAAGGCCAGTAACATCCAAGAGTCCCAACTGAATTGTCTAGCATCACAGCTGACGTGGGAGCGCCCTTGGGTAAAATAAAAGAGGCAAGGCATAGGACCGACCTAAAGTGGGATAGAACCCACTCTAGGGCGGAACGGGCCTAGTGTGGCCCTCTCCCAGAGGCCAGTAGTAAGGTTCGTAATAAAAAACATTCCCAACTGAAGCGGAGTGGCCTAAAGGGTCCCGCTCTGCAAGGCCTAAGACACCGGTGAAGGACGTCAGGCAGATATCAGTAAAAGAGGGAGCGGCCTTGTTCTTGTTGTTGTTCCCTAAGCTGCCTGGCCGAACAGCCCCGAGTCCCTGAGGAAGGCCATGGCCACGATCGGGCTTTCCCACAGAGCTCTCATTGCGTGTAGATTGTGTTGTTGGCGTAAGTGGTTGTGTGAAATGCAGTCTTCTATGATGTGTTTAATGGTATGGGGTGCTGTGTTACATCCCGGGCAGGCGTCGACAACAGAGTCATCCAGTCTCTTCTGATAGCTCAGGAGAGCTGGATGGTGTCCGCATCTCAGCCTGGCCAGGTGGACTCTGTCCTCGCGAGGAAGGGAGGATTCGGAAGGATGGACTTCGGGAGGTCGTGCATGCAGCTGCGTGTTGTCTGTGAGTGAGTGGATGGATCGGTGAGAGATATGAGTATGGATGTGCTTCTGGAAGTTAGTTCGGGGTGGGCAGGGAGGGAGAGAGGACAATAATTGTGTGTGATACTGTGTGCTGGGTGTTGTTTTGATATTTCTTGGTGTCTGTGGGTGTGTTGCCATGTAGTTTAGTGGGTGGTCTTGGTTCGTGGAGGCTGCTGCCAGGAATTGAGTGCCTCTGAAGTCCAGATGGTCTTTGACTGAGGATTTTGATTTCTTGATGTAGGTGATCTGTGGGTGCAGTAGCTGTGCAGCCTGTAATGATCTTCAGGGCTTTGTTTTGAATAGTCTGTAAGGTCTTATGATGTGTTTCAGCTAGGTTAGAAGCCCAGGCTGGGCTTGCGTATTCCATCACTGATCTTATGTATTGTTTATAATATGTGGTGGTAGTTTCTTTGTTGTGTCCAAATTTTGTGTGAGCAAGTGAGCTGAGGGCGTTAAGTCTGGGTGTCAGTTTCTTTTTAATGTTTGTGGTGTGCTGTTTGAATGTCATATGAGTATCATATGTTACTCCTAGGATTTTGGGTGTGTGTGTATGTGTTAGGGGTGTGTTGTTTATAGTGAGTTGAGGGATGTATTCGTGTTATCCTGTCCAACTTGTGAGCAGGGTTGCGGTGGATTTGGCTGGGGCTAGATTAAGTCTGTTTGTAGTGCACCAGCCATGTAGTGTGTTGAGATAGGGTTGAAGGAGATCTGTTGCTCTTTTTGGGTCATGGTGTGTGCATGTGAGTGTTATGTCATCTGCATAGGAGGCTAAGTTTATTTGGGGCGTATTGGGTGTAGTTATATCGTGCATGTACAGATTGAAGAGTGCGGGCGATAGGACGGATCCTTGTGGGACTCCGTTTGGAAAGTTTCTGATTTTAGATGACTGACCGGCAAAAGATACGTGTGCACATCTACCTGCTAGGAAGTTGGCCAGCCACCTTTTTGTGTTGTTGTGCATGTTTGTGTTGTAGATTTTGTTTGTTAGGTTGTGGCGGGGGATGGCATCGAAGGCTTTACTAATGTCGAGTGTGGCTAATAGTGATCTGTGTGGTGGTCTAGCTGAGTTGATGCCGTCGAAAGCTCTTTGAGTAAGGTCTGTGAGAAGAGTGTTTGTGGAGTGCAGTGGCCTAAAGCCATGTTGTGTTGGAGCTAGGGGTAGGTCAGGTGTAATTAGTTGTAATACTAGGCGTTCCATGACTTTGGATGGGGAGCAAAGGAGTGTGATGGGGCAGTGCGAGGAGGGTAGCGTGGGGTCTTTGTTGGGTTTGGGGAATGTGATGATGATACCATGCTTCCAAATGTCTGGTATTGTGTTGTGTGAATAGTTGTAGTTTGATATGTTAGTGAGTGCTTGTATGCCTTGTGGTCCCAGGTGTCTGAGGTGTATGTTGCTTATGTTGTCTAGGCCACAGGCGGGTGAGTGCTTGAGATTGTTGATGATATGCTTTGTCTGGTGATTGGTGAAGGGTGTATAGTCAGGGTCTGTGGGGAATTGTCTCTTACGTCGGATGACACGTCGGTCGTCTTTGTGAGGTTTTAGGTGGCTGACATGTGAGAAGTGATTGATGAGAGTGTTTGCTTGTTGTTTACATGAAGGAGTAGAGTCTGTAGTTGTGATTGCAGCGTGTGATTGTTTTGTGTTGCTGTTGGAAAGTGTGATGCTGTTTAGTTTTTTTGGGTTTGTTTTGTGATCAAGTGTTTGTAGGAAGTTATTCCAATTTAGTTTTTGTTGTTCTTGTATTTTGTTGTTAGTTTGGGTGTTGAGTGCTTGAATTTGTTGTGTGATGTCTTGTGTGTGGGGTGCTGGGGAGTGTTTCAGTATGTCGCGGTGTCTGATGAGGTTTTGAATTTCTGGTGTGAAGTTGGGATTGTGTCTTTTTCTGTTACCTCTTGGAATGTGTTTCTTGTCAGCGTTTTGGATAGTTTTATTGAGTATGTGTACAGCATTGTTGATGTTAGTGATGGGTGTACTGTTTAGAGTTGTGAAGTGTTGTTCTGTCTCATTTGTGTATGCTTCCCAGTTAGCTCTTTTATAATTGGTGTATGTGTGTTTGTGGCTAGCTGGGGTGAGTCTGGTTTTGGTGGTGATAATGATCGGGAGGTGGTCAGAGCCTAAGGTTCTGACCACCCTCCAGGATGTTGTGGGGGCGAGTTCTGGGGGAGCAAAAGGTGATGTCTGGAGATGATGGGTTATAGAGGGCTTGGTGAGGAATATGGGTATGTTGATGGATGTCGTTAAGGATGATGAGGTTATCGGTTTGGTTTTGTAGTACCAGCCCTCTGTCTGTGTCGGGGTTGTCGACAAACCAGGCCGACGTCTTGGCGTTGAAGTCACCACCCAGGATGATGTGTGGGATGTGTGGGGTGTTTGTGATGTGTTGTAAGTGTGGTCTGTATTCATTTGGTACTGTAGGGGATGTTTGGGGAGGGATGTATGTGTTTATGATGGTTATGTTGGAGTTGTTGCCAGTGCGTATTTCTGTTGTGTTATCATTTGGGGGGAGGAGGGATTTGGTTTGTACACTGGTTACTATGTATGATATTTCTTTGTGTACCAGGGTGATGAGTCCACCGCCCCCGCCGACAGCCCGGTCTTGTCTGATGGTGGTGAAATTATGAAATGTGGGTGTTTTTTGTGTTGTGCAGAGTTTTGTTTCTTGTAAGAGCGGCCTTGTAGGAGAACGTGTCTAGTCATAGGACCGACCTGGAGCGGGAGTCACCCACGCACCAGGGAGGAGCGGGCTGAGTGCAGCCCTTCCTAGAGACCTGCGGCACCATTTGAGGGATGGAAAGTAAAGACAGATCAATGTATTGATAGGTTCAATGTAGGGGAAGACAGTGTCTCAGGAGCTGGTATCATACCAAAACTGGTGCCCCTCAGATGGTTTAGTAAAACCGGAGTGAGGCAAGCCAAGGCAAGCAAAGGAGGCAACAGTGTCTGACTACCAAAATGCCCCCCCCCCCCCCCCCAAAAAAAAAAAAGTTAGGCTAAGCTTAAAAGGTGGCCTAGCCTATTAAGTGTGGCAGTTAAAATAGAAAAACAGGGCACACACCAATTAATTACATTAGTAACAGTTCAAATTAGGGAAAGACAATGTCTCAGGAGCTGGTATCAGACAAAAACTGGTGCCTCACAAGATGATTTAGTAAAACCGTAGATAGGCAAGCATAGGAGGCAACAGAGTCTGACTACCAAACGCCCCCCCCCCCCCCCCCAAAAAAAAAAAAGTTAGGCTAATAGTAAAAGGCGGCCTAGCCGAATAATGCGGGGCAGTAAAATAGAAAAGCAGGGCACACACCAATAGCCAGACATTCATGTGAAGTGAAAGCTAAAAATGAGACCAAAATAGGGAACTTGCCCTAAAAAGGGGGTGGTGCCCCCTCCTTCATGCAAGCCGAAGGAGTTAGCCTAACCGCAATGTCGCGCAAAACGAAAAAACTAATGCAGTGACAATAAGCCCTAAATGAATAGAACCTAACAGGTGACTAAACTAAGCCACTGCAAGTGAAGTAAAATAAAAGGCAAAGGCCTAGTGATAGTCGCCAAAGGGCGATGCATGCGTAGATGCAAAAATATAGTGACCAAGCCATTTCGACGCCATACTCAAATTAAAACACATTAGAGCCCATTTTAGGCGTGCCTACATCACGGATCATCTGTTACCTCTTGGAATGTGTTTCTTGTCTGCGTTTTGGATAGTTTTATTGAGTATGTGTACAGCATTGTTGATGTTAGTGATCGGTGTACTGTTTAGAGTTGTGAAGTGTTGTTCTGTCTCATTTGTGTATGCTTCCCAGTTAGCTCTCTTATAATTGGTGTATGTGTGTTTGTGGCTAGCTGGGGTGAGTCTGGTTTTGGTGGTGATAATGATCGGGAGGTGGTCAGAGCCTAAGGTTCTGACCACCCTCCAGGATGTTGTGGGGGCGAGTTCTGGGGAGCAAAAGGTGATGTCTGGAGATGATGGGTTATAGAGGGCTTGGTGAGGAATATGGGTATGTTGATGGATGTCGTTAAGGATGATGAGGTTATCGGTTTGGTTTTGTAGTACCAGCCCTCTGTCTGTGTCGAGGTTGTCGACAAACCAGGCCGACGTCTTGGCGTTGAACTCACCACCCAGGATGATGTGTGGGGTGTGTGGGGTGTTTGTGATGTGTTGTAAGTGTGGTCTGTATTCATTTGGTACTGTAGGGGATGTAGGGGATAGTCGCCAAAGGGCGACGCATGCGTAGATGCAAAAATATAGTGACCAACCCATTTCGACGCCATACTCAAATTAAAACACATTAGAGCCCATTTTAGGCGTGCCTACATCACGGATCATCTGTCTAGAACCTCAGGTGCCTTAACCCGGGAGCTGCGGGGAGACTCATAAGAGTTCCCCCGGCGCACTGCGGGGAGACTCTTAAGAGCAGAGCTTTTGAACGCGTACCAAAACCGCGCGTTTATAGTCAGGCGGCTGAAAATTGGTGTGGATATAGTACTACATGTCAACTCTCGATACCACCCCACCAAACGCTCTCCCCGCACTCGTGCAAGCACCACCGCGCCAGTAACCACGCACTAGTCATGGAGCCCACACGTCCCTCACGCTCGCTCCCTGATGACACAACCAGCCCTCCTTCTGGAGGTGTTAGCCGCCGTGGAAGGCAGAGGGTGGCTGCCAAAGACCCTAGCTACCAGTACGACACGCCCTACAGCTCTGAGGACGAAACACCAGCACCCAAAGCACGAAAAACACGTGCAAGCAGGGCAATGGCACAGAGGTCATTGGTCTTTCGGGACACTGCCACCATGACCCAGGCCAATGCAACAACCACTACCACCACCACTACCACCACTGCCACCCCTGCCACCCCTGCCACCGGTACCAGCGACGCAGGAGGCCGCCCTAGGGCTGCAAAACCTGCGGGGGCAGGAAAAATTAAAGGCACGGGCGTAGGGAAAAGATCCCGTACGCCAGCCACAGTGCCCCTACCACCACCACCACCACCAGCCGCCGCCCCTGGCCCGGCTGCCGCTGCCGCCCCTGCTGCCCCTGCTGCCCCTGCTGCCCCTGCCGCCCCTGCTGCCCCTGCCGCCCCTGCCCAAGGAACAGGGAAGGGGAAGGGGAAGGGGAAAGGGAGAGGGAAAGCGACTGCTGGCCCTGCTGTCCCTGGTGTCCCTGCCGGCCCTGCTGCCCCTGTTGCCCCTGCTGCCCCTGCCGCCCCTGCCGCCCCTTCCCAAGGAACAGAGAGAAGGGCGACAGGCACCACCATCATCTTGCCATCAAGGCCACGCACCACTGCTGCCCCTGCCGCCGCCTCTGCCGCCGCCCCTGCCGCCACCTCTGCTGTCCCTGTCCATAAGACACCCTCGCGTGCAAAAGTGACCCGGAAAACTCTTGACACCATCAAAATATGCCGCCCTGCTGTTTGATGGTGATTCGCAGGACATTGGCAGCCCAGGTTTTGACGACGAAGCCCTAGCACGGGACCAAGGGTGGGGGAATTTGGGAGTGGACAGTGGGAGTGAGTCAGACGTCGGTGACGAAAATGAGGAAGGTCATCGTCTGTCTAGTGAAGAGGAGGGTGATGATGATGAAGTGCTGTATCGCGACCATGGAAGCGATATTTCAGACGATGAAGCAGACGCAGACGACATTCCGATCCCTGGCTTGCCTTCGTTCGATTGGTCTGACGGGGTCAATTTTGTACCTGACGTGCCCCAGTTCAATCCTGGGACGTCAGGAACAACTGACGACTGGCCCTGTGACGATCAAGCGAACGAAAGCGACTTTTTCCTCGCTTTTTTTCGATATGGAGGTAATGACGTACATCGTTGCCCAAACAAACGCCTACTACAGGTGGGTGTTTGGCAGATTGGACGTCCTTTCTCCAAAAGCGAGAATACGAGGCTGGGTGGATACGACTGTGGAAGAATTTATGACGTTCTTTGCCTTGTTGTTCCTCATGCCTCTGATCAAGAAGCATGTGTTGCAACACTATTGGAAGCACGACCCTCTCATCGCCACCCCAACTTTCAATAAGTTCATGACTCGTGACAGATTTTTGTTGCTGCTAAGATTTATGCACTTTGCAGACAACGAAAATCCTAACAGGATTGACAGGATATGGAAAGTTCGGAATGTGTTCACCATGTTGTTGGAGAGGTATAGGAAATACTTTTACCCCTTCCTCAATTTGGTGATTGATGAGTCGCTCGTGCTCTTCAAAGGACGTCTTGTTTTCAAACAGTATATCCCCTTGAAAAGGCATAGGTTCGGAATCAAGCTCTTCGTTTTGTGTGACTGCGAAACTGGAATAGTGCTTGACATGATCGTGTACACAGGCACTGACATTGACATACCGAAAGCCGCTGCCAATGACCCCATGGGCATGTCAGGTGCCATCGTCAGGAAAATGTTGGCACCTTACCTGGGCAAAGGCCACATCATCTACACTGACAACTGGTATACTTCTCCTGCTCTCTGCCAGTTTCTTCATGACAACCAAACGGGGTCATGTGGGACTGTCAGAAAGACAAGAAAGTTTATGCCAAAATTCACAGGTGATGTCATTCCTCTCACAGATGCCTCCTCCAGTGACACACCTTCAGAAGACGACCTGGCCCAGGAACACCGCGAGAGCCATGTGCGAAGAAAGCGACGAAAGGGGCAGAAATTCAAGCAGCTCGAGAAGTGTGGGAAAGTGATAGCCCTGAAGTGGAAGGATAAGCGAGACGTCCACCTGCTTTCCACCGTCCACACAGGTGCCCAGATGGATTCTGGCAAAATCCACTACCGAACCAGGAAGACCATCTACAAGCCCGACATGGTAGTGGACTACACCAAAAACATGCGCATGGTGGACAAGTCTGACTGTCAGCTGTCAGGCGTTGAGTGTCTGAGGAAGACTGTGAAGTGGTATCACAAGCTCTTCCTCCACCTTGTTGACATAACGATGCTGAACGCCTACAACTTGTGGTTGGTCAAAAAGAATATGGCCCCAAACCAGAAACTTAAATTCCGGGAGTTCGTGTACAACGTCTCATACCAACTCCTGGAGAAGTATGGCTCCACCACTCACAGACGTACGGCATGGCATGGGGATCACGTTCCTGACCGTATCCAGCTGGGTGTCGAAAGACACTACCCCATCAACACTGAGATGCTTGGCACTCGTCACAGGCAGACGCAGTGCACTGTCTGCAGCTCCAGTGTCAGGAAACCCCATGTCACAAAAAGAGTCCCCTCAATGTGCGCAGAGTGCAAAGTTCCACTCTGCCTGGGTGACTGCTTCAGGGACTACCACACCTTCAAAAATTATTGAGTGTCGCCCTGCCCTGCCCTGCCCTGCCCTGCCCTGCCCTGCCCTGGACTCGCCCCGTGCCCTGCCCTGGACTCGCCCCCTGCCCAGCCCTGTCCTGGACTCGCCCCTTGCCCAGCCCTGTCCTGGACTCGCGCCCTACCTTACCTGACCTGACCTAATTGATCACGCTACCTCATAATGTAACATATATATTATATAATGTATAAGTTCCAAAGATGTCCCTGTGATATAGCTTTTACATTATATAATTGTATGTTTCATTATTTAGTTTATAAGTTTCAAAGATTTACATGTAATATGCCTTATTTTTTTAGTATATCAATATATATGTTTGTTATTAGCCAAAGTCATGTGTATATAATTATTTTCTTACCTCAAATGAATTGTACAAAAATAAATATGTTTCAACAAATCCTGTCAAACCTACTAAGATAATAAAAAAAAAACAATAAAAAAAAACAAAAAAACAAGGTCATGTCATTGTATTCTTACAATATGATATATTCTATGAATATTTCATATTGTTTGAATACAATGGCATGATCTTGTAAAAAAAAATTTTTTATCAAAAATGTTCTAGACAATATAAAACCTTCCCCATAACCCCCTCCTGGATTCGATCACACAACCCTAGCACACTTTGAGTTGTCCAGTCCGCGACCTTACCAACCATGCCACAGGAGCTCATACCAAATATCACTCAAAACTTCGTGTCTACAATCGAAATGACAATATACAAAAAAAAATGAATTATCCCACCAATTTACGTTTGTAAATTGATGGGATTATCAATTACATCATGCCAAGGTTTATAAAAGTTGTCTCTGTCAAGAATTAGTAATTATATAACTTTATTCTGTCCAAAATTGCCAAAACATTCAGCAAAATTGCACCTCTCAGTGCGACTCCACTCATTTTCACACGGTCAAGCGGTGACCCTTGCCGCTCCCTTTATGCCCCAGCTACACCAGCCACAGCAGCTCTGTCTTATAACAAAATTTGTATAAATACAATAATGGATAAAATACTCTTCACAAATACATTTGTATTGTTTAATATTGTAAATAAAAAAGAATAATAACTGTGTG
>JBAKBP010017172.1:15000-49510 GCA_037953745.1 Lithodes maja | reverse complement strand
GTAGGCTATACAGTATACAGTATACAGTATACAGTATACAGTAGGCTATACAGTATACAGTATACAGTAGGCTATACAGTATACAGTATACAGTATACAGTAGGCTATACAGTATACAGTAGGCTAGACACGTGATATAATTATATTCTCGTAACTTCAACCTTCTATAATTAACTTTCTGTTTTCCCTCCTCCCATCAATACCTCCCATCCCCCTCTCTCCCCTCTCCCCTCTCATTCCTCCTTCCTCCCCTCCTATCCTACCACTTCTCCTCCCTCCCCTCCCCTCCTACCCTAGCACTCCTCCCTTCCCCTCCCACTCCTTCTCCCCTCCCACTCGTACCCTGCCTCCCCTTCCCTCCCACTCCTCTTCCCCTCCCACTCCCCTTCCCTCTCCCACATCACTTTTCTGGCACATTCCTGATCTCGCCAATTCTCGTTTTAACTCCTCCCCCGCGAGACTGACTGCTTGGTTCAGCTTCTTAAGGGGGTACTACTCGCTTTTTCTGGACCCCCTTCTCCCTCATGTTTAGCATATTCGTTTTGAGGTTTTAAGACGTTCGTTCCGTTAGTTTGGCGATTTTGAGACCCTTCGCCTCATTTTGTTGTCAATAATTATACTTTGCATGCACTTTTGGCGATAGCGAGCCTCTAATTTTAAAAGGAACCGGCCGGGACATTTTTCTACCAAAAAATGTACAAATTTATCTTGAGAGGGGGTCTAGGGGGTGTTTTTCTAAGCTTGATGGAGGTCTAGCGAGTAAACTCAAAAATAAGTTAATAAATAAATATATAGACCAAAAACCAAGGGCTACCCCCTTAAATGCGTCGGGAGCAAGCAAGCAACATATCTATATCTAAATGTGGAGGATTGTGTGTGTGTGGGTGTGTGTGTGTGTGTGTGTGTGTATGTGTGGGTGTGTGTGTGTATGTGTGGGTGTGTGTGAGTGGGTGTGTGTCGGTGTGGGTGGGTGTGTGTGGGTGTGTGTGTGTCGGTGTGTGTGTGTGTATGTGTGGGTGTGTGTGAGTGTGTGTGTGTCGGTGTGGGTGGGTGTGTGTGGGTGTGTGTGAGTGTGGGTGCGTGTGTGTGTCGGTGTGTGTGTGTGTATGTGTGGGTGTGTGTGAGTGTGTGGGTGTGGGTGTGGGTGTGTGTGTGTGGGTGTATGTGGGTGTGTGTATTTTCCCCGCCAGCTTCATGAAGGTCTAGGTTACAAGCCCCCCCCCCCCCCCCCCCTTAAAAGCTGGGGCCTTGGAAAATATTGGCTGGTTTTACACCCAGCAGGGAATTTTAGCACGTGATATTAATCCTTTCACATTTTTATGACGCAGAGGTTGCCAGATTAGCAATAAGAAATAGAGTTATCTCACTCTTATAATTACCTCTCCAAAATTAGTTTTCTGCCCACAGCTAACTCAAAGACAACTGCAGAGGCTGAAGTAACTAAACTAAAGGTTTCTAAATACCCCTGATGGTAACAAAAGCTTTAACGTATCCCTAATAGCCTCAACATTGCGTCAGTGGTGATGGGCTGGTCTATCAGAGTGAGAACTGAGCGATCTCTGCCATACCCATAGCTTACTCTGGCTGTTCCTTTTACTTATATATTTTCTAGATCTCAAGTGACGGCGTCTCTTCCGTGGATTGACCTCCCAATCTACCAAGATTGGAAGCCAAAGCGTCACATTTTTCCTTTGCCCCTCAACTTTCTCTTCATAATTGCTGAGGGGCGCAGGGCCCTGGGTGGGGCTTTGGTTTCCCGGACGTTTCCACACCCTCCTCAGGTCCCCGCCAGGGAGTGGCTTCGGTCACCCAGGCTTTATTGTGGTCGGCAGGGAGGGTTCTGGGGAGCCCGGTTATGGCCTTGGCCTTGCTCGGGGCCTTGGGGCTGTTCGGCCAGGCAGCTTGGGGAACAACAACAACAACAACATTGCGTCATAAGCGTGAAAGGGTTAAAAGTTCACTGGGGCACAGGAGGGTGGGGTGAGAGTAGGGGAACAGGAAGAGGAAGAGAGAAATATAAAGAAGATACATATGAGGAAAAGGAGGTGGAGGAGAAGGAGGGGAAGGAATTCAATACAACTTATAATTACAAAGGACTTACAAACTGCAACACACCTATTGGTTCTTACGGGGCAGTTTGGATATCTACACTGCTAAGCTGCTAACAACTAGGTAGAGAAAATATTGTCAACCAGAAAGCTCCTCCCCACCCACCACTCCCTCCAGCTTACCCTGGCGTGGATACAGTTGGACAAATATACCATGCTGTATGGAGAACTGACGAAATATCGGATAAGATAGAATGATAGGATATTAATTTGTTGGCTATGCTAATTATATGCTAGTATACAGTCCCGGTATGTCTACAGTTCTATAGCAAGCATCTGGTTCGCCCTCCCTCCTTTTCTCACGCTCACTCTCTCTCTCTCTCTCACACACACACACACACACACTCTCTCTCTCTCTCACACACACACACACTCTCGTTCTCCCTCTCTACTTAAGAGTATCATCCCGGAATGGACCGCAAGGTATTTAGGATATCGACTATGCCTTGTAACTATTTGTATCACTTGGCAGAGATCACAGTGAGGGAGGGAGGGGAGGAGAGAGAGAGAGAGAGAGAGGCCGGTTCGTCTTAAATTACAGGTTCGCTATCGCTCGCTAGGAATATATCGACACCTACAGTAAATGACACGAACAGTCATAATATTAACAAAGAAATCGGGCGAAAGGTCTTAAAGTCGTCAAACTAATGGGCCGAACGTCATATAATCTGAAAACTAATGGGGCTAAACATGAGGACGAAGGGGGAACCGAAAAACGACTCATCTCCCCTTTAGTGCCCGAGCGTGTTTACTCCCCGCGTGGTTGCTGTTCCCCAAGCTGCCTGGCCGAACAGCCCCAAGGCCCCGAGCAAGGCCAAGGCCATAACCGAGCGCCCCGCCACAGAACCCTCCCTGCCGACCACAATATACCTGGGTGACCGAAGCCACTCCATGGCGGGGAGCTGAGGAGGGTGAGGAAACACCCGCGTGGTAAATTTGTTTGTCTTAACCCTTTCTGTTCCGACGACGTCATTTTGAATTAATTCTAGTTGTATTTAAGACGTTTTTGTGCAGTTTAAGAAGGATGTGTGGTAGTAATATGGGTTAAGGGGAGATTTCCACTTGAGGGACTTTTTTCTTGACCCCTTTCTCCCTCATGTTTAGCCCCATTGCTTTTGATATTATAAAACGTTTGCCCCATTAGTTTAGCGATTTTAAGAACTTTCACCCCATATTAAGACCTTTCGTGCCATTCAGGTGTCAATTTTATCCTGGCGAGCGATAGCGAGCCTGTAATTTAAGAGGAACCGGCCTTCGGCCGGGACATTTTTCTACCGAAAAATGTACAAATTTATCTTGAAAGGGACTCAAGGGGGTATAATTTTAAGCTTGATGGAGGTCTAGGGAACAAGCTAAATACCTTCCCTTAAGGGGAGATGGGTCGTTTTTCTGGTCCTCCTTCTTCCTCATGTTTAGCCCCATTTGTTTAGAGATTATAAGACGTTCGCCCATTAGTTATGTCGATTTTATCACCTTTCATCCCATTTCGTTGTCAATTTTAAGACCTTTCCTGCCATTTAGGTGTCGATGTCATCCTTGCGAGCGATAGCGAGCCGTTATTTTAAGAGGAACCGGTCTTCGGCTGGGACATTTTTCGACCGAAAAATGTACAAATTTATCTTGGAAGGTGGGTCTAGGGGGTGTTTATGTTTAAGCTTGATGGAGTTCTAGCGAGGAAACTAAAAAAAAATAACTGAATATATTAAATTATTAGACGAACAAAATACCCATTATCCTTTTAAGTGGGATAGTTCAAAACCTGATAATTGGTGGAGACCCTTGTTACGGGGAGGTTTTTAGTTTGGTCCCTAGATATCCTTCAACCTTAAGAGTACACCCTCTTGAGCCCCTTTCAAGATAAATTTGTACATTTTTCGGTAGAAAAATGTCCCGGCTGAAAGCCGGTTCCTCTTAAATTACAGGCTCGCTATCGCTCGCCAGGATAAAATCGACACCTAAATTGCACGAAAGGTCTTAAAAGTGACGGAAATGGGCGAAAGTTCTTAAAATCGCCAAACTAATGGGGCGACTGTCTTAAAATCTCAAAAGCAATGGGGTTAAACATGAGGGAGAAAGGGGTCCAGAAAAAAATCCCTCAAGTCGATATCTCCCCTTAAACTGATTAGATTCGTCAAACAATAGATTGAAAAAAATTACGTCACCGGTACAGAAGGGCTTAAAGGGACCTTACACAAAATTTTCCCCATATCTATAAAGCCAACATGCCTATCTTCCAGCCTTTACTATACCCTGTTCCAAATAAGTAGACATTTCTACCATTTGGGAAGGGTCAGCCAGGGAATGGGTGTGGAAATGTACAGCCCATTTTACTCAAGCCCTTTTTGAGTGACAGAGGCTAGGGTTCACGATTTCTGGCCTACCTATATGGAACAGGGTATAGCCAAGTTTCACAAGTGGACTCAATTGCAAAAAAAAAAAAAAAAAAAAAAAAAAAAAAAAAAAAAAAAAAGGAAAAGTGAGGGTTGTGCCTGAAGTTATACATACATACATACATACATACATACATACATACTCTATTACACTCACGACAAATGTGGCACACTTCTCCCTCATTATTTATGTAGAGAAAAGATGAAAGAGTCTTAATTATAAGATGATATCCTTGTGTCGTACCACCATTAAAGAGGTAATCTATATTCACCTTTTCTGTGACTCCACTACACCATATTCTCTCTCTCTCTCCCTCTCTCTCTCTCTCTCTCTCTATATATATATATATATATATATATATATATATATATATATATATATATATATTGATCTGGAAAATTATCAAGAAACATATGTTAATCAATATTGACTGAAACATATACAAAAAATACGTTCATATACTAGCTCGTGAGGAGAGAGAAAGAGGGAGAAGGGGGGTGGAGGGGGGGGGGGTGGAGGTAGTATTAAGGTGCCAATAGTGCCACCTTAACATTGGCACTGAACACCTTCCCTCAGAGTGATCAGTGCCGTGCTTTGTATTGCTGTTAACCTTCAATGTTCATGTTTATCACCAGGCCTTTCTTGGAGCCTTAGAACTTACACACTCACTCTCACTCTCTCTCTCTATCTCTCTCTCTCTCTCTCTATATATATATATATATATATATATACATATATTATTCTCACAATTAATACTAACAAACACATATTCTTATTTTTCATCATCATCATAATTAATATCTACTTATTATTCTCATTACTTATCATCCAGGTCCTCCTGATCTCCCTACTTAAACATCGCCTCCAATTTATCTTGCTTTATCCACCCTCCTCTCCCTCCTATTTCCCTCTCCCCTACCCACTCCTCTCCTTTCACCTCCTCCTCTCCTACCACCTCCTCCCCTCCTACCACCTCCTCCCCTCCTACCACCTCCTCCTCTCCTACCACCTCCTCCTCTCCTACCACCTCCTCCCCTCCTTCCACCTCCTCCTCTCCTACCACCTCCTCCTCTTTTTCCACCTCCTCCTCTCCTACCACCTCCTCCCCTCCTTCCACCTCCTCCTCTCCTACCACCTCCTCCCCTCCTTCCACCTCCTCCTCTCTTACCACCTCCTCCTCTCCTTCCACCTCCTCCCCTCCTTTCACCTCCTCCTCTCCTACCACCTCCTCCCACCTCCTCCCCTCCTTCCACCTCCTCCCCTCCTTTCACCTCCTCCCCTCCTTCCACCTCCTCCCCTCCTTCCACCTCCTCCTCTCCTACCACCTCCTCCCCTCCTTCCACCTCCTCCCCTCCTTTCACCTCCTTCCACCTCCTCCCCTCCTTCCACCTCCTCCTCTCCTATCACCTCCTCCTCTCCTACCACCTCCTCCTCTCCTACCACCTCCTCCCCTCCTTCCACCTCCTCCTCTCCTACCACCTCCTCCCCTCCTTCCACCTCCTCCTCTCCTACCACCTCCTCCCCTCCTTCCACCTCCTCCCCTCCTACCACCTCCTCCCCTCCTTCCACCTCCTCCTCTCCTACCACCTCCTCCTCTCCTACCACCTCCTCCCCTCCTTCCACCTCCTCCCCTCCTTTCACCTCCTCCCCTCCTTCCACCTCCTCCTCTCCTACCACCTCCTCCCCTCTTTCCACCTCCTCCCCTCCTTCCACCTCCTCCCCTCCTTCCACCTCCTCCTCTCCTACCACCTCCTCCTCTTTTTCCACCTCCTCCTCTCCTACCACCTCCTCCCCTCCTTCCACCTCCTCCTCTCCTACCACCTCCTCCCCTCTTTCCACCTCCTCCTCTCCTACCACCTCCTCCCCTCCTTCCACCTCCTCCTCTCCTACCACCTCCTCCTCTTCTTCCACCTCCTCCTCCCCTCCCTCCACCACCTGGCACTACCTGCAGATGATCACTGACAAGTAATCATCTGCAGGTAATGGTTGCAGGTAGTGGTTGCTGTCTTGTGATTTGGCACACATACACTTAAACAGCCGCACACACTCACTCAGACACACACACACACACACACACACACACACACACACACACACAGCCCGTAGCCTAGTAGGTAGAGCTCTCGTCTCACACACGAGGGGTCGGGGGTTCAATCCCCGGCCGGGCGGAGACAAATTGGGCTTGTCTCCTTTCATGTGTTAGCTTCAGTTCACCTAGCTGTAAATAGGTACCTGTAATAAGTGGACGACGTTGTGACGTCCCATCTGGGGTTGGCAAAAATGGTACAAGGCGAGATGGGTATCATATGGTTCACCTAAGCTGATGGCTACCTAAGCCTTCGGGCGAGACGGTACCGTCTATAGTGAGAATGGTACCATACAGATCCACCCTAAGCCTTCGTTTCCGATGTCGCCAATTGGCTAAAAATACAGACTACACACACATCCACAGCCATTCCAACGATACATATAACACCTACACATATAGGAGGCGGGAAATAACGAGCATGCTCACTCCCGCAATACAACTAGAGTAAGTACAACTAGAGTAAGTACAAACCACACACACACACACACACACACACACACACACACACACAGACATAAGAAGATGTGGCTTTCCTAATAGAATCGTTGATGAGTGGAATAAGTTACCGAAAGAAGTGATGTGTGCTCAAAGTATTCATTCATTTAAGGGGAGGTATTTAGTTTGTTCCCTACGTTTTCATCAAGCTTAAAATTACACCCCCTAGACCCCCTTTCAAGTTAAATTTGTACATTTTTCGACAGAAAAATGTCCCGGCCGGAGGCCAATTGCTCTTAAATTACAGGCTCGCTATCGCTCGCCAGGAAAAAATCGACACCTTAATGGCACGAAAGGTCTTAAAATTGACAGAAATGGGGCAAAGTGTCTTAAAATGTCCAAACTACTAGGGCGAACGTCTTAAAATCTCAAAAGCAATGGGGCTAAACATGAGGGAGAAAGGGGTCCAGAAAAAATCCCTCAAGTGGAAATCTCGCCTTAAGCAAAAGTATGATACATTTATAGCAGACGGGACAGTACGAGATTAACCCCAATCCTGTTAAACACAATTAGGTAAATACAATTAGGTAAATACACCTGACACACCTGACACACCCATACAAGCACACGTACAATCGGGGGTATTAAGTGTTGTCATAGATTCCAGTGGTTTTCGCTCAACAAGTGTTATTGGTGTCTTTATAGTTACTGGGAAAAGTGCTTATCCCTCAGAGTATTAGTCAGTGTCCGAAACTTTGTGAAATATCTGACAACACTGATTAACCTCGACTGTACATACGTGTGCTTGTATGGGTATGAATAACCTGTATCCATCACATAACTTACCTTTCTCACTTTACCTACTTACACCCCCACAATTTACCGAAGGATAATAAAAAAAAAAAAAAAAAAAAAAAAAAAAAAAAAAAACACACACACACACACACACACACACAAACAAGCTAATGGGGTGAACGTCGCACAATCTCAAAGCCAATGGGGCTAAACATGAGAGAGAAAGGGGTCCAGAAAAAAATCCCTCAAGTGGAAATCTCCCTTTAAAGTACTTCATAAAGAATTTGAATAACCTATAAGGTCAATAAACTAATACACAAAGTCAATATTCTCCCATCAGCTCTCGTCATCGAAAACCCGATACTTAAGGGGAGGTATTTAGTTTGTTCCCTAGACCTCCATCAACCTTAAAATTACACCCCCTTGAGCCCCTTTCAAGATAAATTTGTACATTTTTCGGTAGAAAAATGTCCCGGCCGAAGGCCGGTTCCTCTTAAATTACAGGCTCGCTATCGCTCGCCAGGATAAAATCGACACCTAAATGGCACGAAAGGTCTTAATATGGGGTGAAAGTTCTTAAAATCGCTAAACTAATGGGGCAAACATTTTATAATATCAAAAGCAATGGGGCTAAACATGAGGGAGAAAGGGGTCAAGAAAAAAATCCCTCAAGTGGAGATCTCCCCTTAAGGGGGGTCACCGGCTTTTTTTTTATCGTTCTCTCCTTTTTTCTCTTCCCCTGGCTTGCTTGTATCCATTCGGCCCCATTCAGCCAACTGTTTTCAAACGTTTATCCCTATCCAGGTGTCGATTTCTTCCTGGCGAGCGATAGCGAGCCAGCATTGTATGGAGAAATCCAGCTTCGCCGGAGAAATTTTTCTATCGAAAAATGTACAAATTTAGCTTGCTGTCAAAACAAAAATATATATATGCTGGCTTGCTACTGCTCGCTAGGAAAATGTTGACACCTGCATGGGAGTAAACGTCTTAAAACAGTAGGCTGAATGGGGCCGAATGGATACAAGCCAAAGAGAGAGGGAGAGAAAGAGAACAAAAAGTGAGGTGGGCTCCCTTAACAATATCGCGGGTGTTTGGGAAAGAAAGACACCACACGCGCGACGCACCTTCCGAAAATATAAATATAAATAAGAAAAATGTTTACAAAGACAAAGTTTCTGAATACTTTTGGGAGTCGGAAGTTGCTGGAGAATTTAGAGTTCTGGAGACATTACTGTTTTCTTCTTTCAGACTTATATATACAATTTGGTGGTGGTTGGGAGGGGGGGTGGGGGGTGCTGTAAATTGTTTACGGGACACGTAGGTATGTTAAACACATAAATATATATATATATATATATAATATAATAATATATATATAATATAATAATAATACTGTATATATATTTATATATAACGAAATGGACAAAACATTTAATCTGTCTGCATATGCATAAATGTATAACCGTCTTGCTTAAATATATTGGGCAAGCAAAAAGTGTAAGATTGAAGAAGCACTGTAGATTTTAATTTGCTGTAGAGTGTTACTGTATATAATTATAATGGTCAATAAATGGTTTCATAGTATATTAAACTTGTAAGTCAATTGTATTTTTGGTTTTCCCATTCATAAAATCATAGTGATATTATAATTCATGTTGGTAACTGTATGGATTAACTAATGAACAAATGCATTCATGTGTGAGTAAATGAGTGAAAATAAATAATTAACTCACGTATGTATTCGTGTGTGTATGAATACACTGTGTGTATTTGGTATATAACTGTCTAACCATCAATATTTATCACCAAATAATAATTAAACTATCTTTGGAAACGGGGGTGCCGAGCCAAAAGACCAAAACCTCCCCTCCTATAACCCAACAAATTAACCTCCCCTCCTATAACCCAACAAATTAACCTCCCCTCCTATAACCCAACAAATTAACCTCCCCTCCTATAACCCAACAAATTAACCTCCCCTCCTATAACCCAACAAATTAACCTCCCCTCCTATAACCCAACAAATTAACCTCCCCTCCTATAACCCAACAAATTAACCTCCCCTCCTATAACCCAACAAATTAACCTCCCCTCCTATAACCCAACAAATTAACCTCCCCTCCTGTAACCCAACAAATTAACCTCCCCTCCTATAACCCAACAAATTAACCTCCCCTCCTATAACCCAACAAATTAACCTCCCCTCCTATAACCCAACAAATTAACCTCCCCTCCTATAACCCAACAAATTAACCTCCCCTCCTATAACCCAACAAATTAACCTCCCCTCCTATAACCCAACAAATTAACCTCCCCTCCAATAACCCAACAAATTAACCTCCCCTCCTATAACCCAACAAATTAACCTCCCCTCCTATAACCCAACAAATTAACCTCCCCTCCTATAACCCAACAAATTAACCTCCCCTCCTATAACCCAACAAATTAACCTCCCCTCCTATAACCCAACAAATTAACCTCCCCTCCTATAACCCAACAAATTAACCTCCCCTCCAATAACCCAACAAATTAAGGGGAGATGGGTCGTTTTTCTAGACCCCCTTCTCCTTCATGTTCAGCCTCATTAGGTTTCAGAATTTAAGACGTTCGGCCCATTAGTTTGCCTCTTCTAAGACCTTTCGCCCCATTTTTGTTTGCCAATATTAAGACCTTCGGTGCTATTTAGGTGTCGATTTGTTTCCTGGCAAACGATAGTGAGCCTGTAATTTTGAAAGAATTTATCTTGAAGGAGAGTCTTGGGGGGTGTTTTTGTAAACTTGATGGAGGTCTAGGGAGGAAACTAGGAAAGTAATAAAAAGATTCGTAAATGAGCAAATAAATACGCCCTTCCCCCTTAACCTAGGTATTAACCCAGGTAACTAATGACCGTTCTGTGTTTAATTACAGGTGTGGGCGAGGGTGAGGCTCTGTACCTGTCCCACTATCCCCCACCTGACCACCCCCTCCACCCCTCTCATCAGCATACCCCCTCCAGTGACGCCCCCACCACACCACACACCCTACATGATGCTGACGTCAAATTGCCAGGTGGGTCAGTGAATTTCTCTGTAACACATTCAGTCCAAATTCAGACAGGACCATTCTAACAACAAAAGATTATGGTGTGACGATGCCAGAGCACTTCAATGTCATTTTCAATACTATATAAAATAATTTCAATCACATGATAGACACATATTGTACGTAGAATCAGCGATTCAAATAATTTAAAGGTCAGAGCAAAGCGACCTTCCCCAGCCTGAGGGAAAACAAATTACTGAGGAAATATTTTGTTTGAAGCCTTCCTGGTAACACAGTTTATTTGGCTTGCAGCATTGCAATTTATATCACGTAATTCCTTGTTTCTTCAACTTCCAGCATACAACACACACACACACACACACACACACATATATATATACATATATGTTTCCAAGCTCTCAGTGGGGTTCGAACCGTCGACCGTCAGACGATAGCCGACGCTTTAATCAACTACACCACGGCAGATTAAAGCGTCGGCTAAAGCGTTCGAACCCCACTGAGAGCTTGGAAACATTTAGTGGCTCACGTGTATTTGTGATATATATATATATATATATATATATATATAATATATGTACATATATTTATATATATATACTGTATATATATATATATATATATGTATATATATATATATATATATATATACTGTATATTATATATATATATATATATATATATATATATATATATATATATATATATATATATATATATACTGTATATTATATATATATATATATATATATATATATATATATATATATATATATATATATATATATATATATATAATTATGTACATATATTTATATATATATACTGTATATATGTTTCGGTTTTACCGGCTGAATTTGGTTGTACTGAACCACTCTGTTGTTGCCAGATGAAAGATAACACTCTAGGTTTCACTCCCATTGCAATGTCAGTGTCCTATAAGGCTCGGTAGTGAGAGATTGATGTTCAAGCAAGGGGTATTTTGGAAGATGAAAATCAAATATATACACGTCCCTTTCCATGTGCATTTGTGAGGGCTACATATGAGGTGCACATGTAAAATGTATTTGATGTTACAGGCTATAACCCAAACTGTCTAACAAACACTCTACTTGATTATGTACGTATTTATTTATTTATTTCATCGAGTTATTGCGAGTGGAAATTGACGATACCGGGTGGAGAATTACTCTTGGTGGTCTCCAGGGCACCCACCCACCGCAAGGTATAAACAAGAACATTGCCACCACCACTGTTAAGGGGAGATTTCCACCTGGAGGATTTTTTTCTGAACCTCTTTCTCCCTCATGTTTAGCCCCATTGCTTGTGAGATTTAAAGATGCTTGCCCCATTAGTTTGGCGATTTTAAGAACCCTCGCCCCATGTCTGTCAATTTTAAGACCATTTCGTGCCATTTAGATGTCGATTTTTTCCAGGCGAGCGATAGCGAGCCTGTAATTTAAGGGGAACCGGCGGGACATTTTCTACCGAAAAATGTACAAATTTATCTTGAAAGGGGGTCAAGGGGGAGTAATTTTAAGCTTGATGGAAGTCTAGGGAATCAACTAAAAACCTTCCCTTAATGTCAGTGAGTATATAAATGAATGAAGTGGACTTAATTTGGGAAATTTTTACCTGAATTTTTCATTGAGAATAGTCTCGTGGCGCTTGGCTCCCATCCTTACTGCGCAAGGGCGAGTTATAGGGAACGATAATCAGCCGAAACCCCCCCCCCCCCCCCCCGCACTGTCTCGTGCTTCCCTATACAAGTACAAGTCCGCCGCACCGAAAATAGTAAAAATTGGTTTCATAATTGTAAAAAAAAAAAAAAAAAAAAAAAAAACTTGCCAATCGCTGTTAAAAATTCAGGCTATTTGGTAAATTTCAGCTTCAAGAATAAAAAAAGACCATTCGCAAAACATAACGCGCGAGTCCGTAGGCACACAAACATTTAAATTGGACTCCCACTGGTTGAAAAAGTAAGGCAACATTGTTTTGAGATGGGATCATTATTCTAGGTGAGAGAGAGAGAGAGAAGAGAGAGAGAGAGAGAGAGAGAGAGAGAGAGAGAGAGAGAGAGAGAGAGAGAGAGAGAGAGAGAGAGAGAGAGAGAGAGAGAGAATGTGCGTTTTCAGGTATTGACATTTATTCTTTGTCTACATCACATACATTTAAGGGGAGATTTCCACTCGAGGGATTTTTTCTGGACCCGTTTCTCCCTCATGTTTAGCCCCATTGCTTTTGAGATTTTAAGACGTTCGCCCTAGTAGTTTTGACATTTTAAGAAATTTTGCCCCATTTCTGTCAAATTTAAGACCTTTCGTGCCATTAAGGTGTCGATTTTTTTCTGGCGAGCGATAGCGAGCCTGTAATTTAAGAGCAATCGGCCTCCGGCCGGGACATTTTTCTACCGAAAAATGTACAAATTTATCTTGAAAGGGGGGTCTAGGGGGTGTAATTTTAAGCTTGATGGAGGTCTAGGGAACAAGCTGAATACCTCCCCTTAATCTGGTGTATCAAGTTTGCATTTCTTTCTCTGCTCTATATAATAAGCATATACCAAAAATTATGCTCTTATTTATATATGAAAAGCTTCCTCAGTAACTAGCATTGGATAGCAATACTACTTATCTATATATATATTAATGCTAAAGGCACATCTTCTTTTTAGTTGATAGCAGATTATATGCAACAAACAATGAAAAACAATTATATTTTTATTTATATAATTATATATATATATATATATATATATATATATATATATATATATATATATATATATATATATATATATATATATATATATATATATATATATATATAATGAACTCGTTCAATACCGGTGACATCCTTTCCATTATATTCTGGCAATTATTAAATTATTATATTCAGCTTAGAAAGGACCTCTAACAATTAAAAGGCTACAGACTATCTTAAATAATCCTTTTAGCTACCACAAATCCTTCCTAAGTTGACTAAAAAAATGTAATAGTTTGCCAGATAATGATGAAGGACGTCACCGGTATTGGATGAGTTTAAAATGATTATTGATTGTACTATATATTCCATATGTATTTACAGCTAATTTTGCACACGTCTCTCTCTCTTCCTCCAGGTCGTTTCTTTCCCAAGCTACCGTACCTCCGACCTTACCTAGAACGACCAGACGACCACCACTACAACTACCACCACCGTGACGACCCTACCAAGCCTTACTACCACCGTCACCACTTCCCCCAGCAACCACACCACCACAACACCAACCACCACCAACAGCAGCACCACCACCACAACCACCATAGGCAACCACTACTATCACCCACAACCACAAACCACACCCAGACAACCACCACAACCACCAACTCAGGGATAGTGGTCAGGACTATGGTTATGATAATCTACCCCAAAAAACAAATTATGACGAATACGATGACGAAAGTATGATCGAGCCACTTTTGCTACCTTCGATGCACAACCCCAAAATCACAACCATCACAGCCACCAGCACCATAAAAACACCGGGGACTATCCGAAGAATCAACAGCTGAGCGACGGAGACCGAACGAAAACGGAAGGAGGAAGCAGTAAAGAAGAAGACGAAGAGGAAGGAGGGTATCTCTTCAAAGTCAGCGAGGACTTAAATGGAGGCCAACGACAGATCATAGCCATCAAGGGTGGTCGCAGAAAAGACCTCGACTCCGAAATACAGAAACACACACAGCCCATCTCCCAAAGCCCCTACCAGAACAGCGGTCATGATACCCGGGACTCCGAACCCGGCTATCAGCATACTGGCAACCAAGGCTCTGAAGTTGACTACCAGAGCACGGGACGAAGCCACGAAAACCCACTTACCGAAGATCAGGAAACTTCACTTCAAGCTATTCAAAACCAGATATATCCTGTAGATCCTGAAACTCCTGAAGGCGATCTACCTATGGATGCCGCGGCCAAAGTGGGACCTCCGCCGGGGCCGTCCTTCGACCGTAACCTGCCGCGGAACATTACGGTCCAGATGGGCAAGACGGCCGTGCTCTCCTGCAGGGTCTTCAACGTCAACGATAAGTCGGTCAGTCACTTGTTGGGAATCGTTGTAATATGTTTTGTTATTGCCTCTTTATTTGTTATTCATATGTCTTATTTCCATTGCTTATTTGCATGACTGTTCACTCTCTTGCGCACCTTTCTGCTTTCCTTAGGCTTTTAATAAGACCTGTCTCCTTGTGTTACGTCTCTCCTGCTGCCTGTCAATTTTGTGTTTTGTCAATCTTGTCTTTTGTCACGTTTGTCTTCTGTCTATTTTGGCAAGCTTGCCTTCTGTATATTTTGTCTTCTGTTAAGCTTGTTTTCTCTTAAGCTTATCTTCTGTTAAGCTTGTTTCTCTTAAGCTTGTCTTCTGGTAAGCGTGTTTTCTGTCTATTTTGTCTTTTGTTTATATTGACTTGTGTCTATTTTGACTTGTGTCTAGTTTGTAATTTATATATTGTGTGTTTTGTCTATCTTTTCCTACCTCTGCCGCTATTTGTTTATCTTGATTCTGCCTGATTTGTCATAATTTTTAACGTTTTCTGTTTTCCTTTATATGTTAGTATATATTTTGTCTGTCTCTTCTCCTTTATATGTTAGTATATATTTTGTGTCTCTTCTCCTTTATATGTTAGTATATATTTTGTCTGTCTCTTCTCCTTTATATGTTAGTATATATTTTGTCTGTCTCTTCTCCTTTATATGTTAGTATATATTTTGTCTGTCTCTTCTCCTTTATATGTTAGTATATATTTTGTCTGTCTCTTCTCCTTTATATGTCAGTATATATTTTGTCTGTCTCTTCTCCTTTATATGTTAGTATATATTTTGTCTGTCTCTTCTCCTTTATATGTTAGTATATATTTTGTCTGTCTCTTCTCCTTTATATGTCAGTATATATTTTGTCTGTCTCTTCTCCTTTATATGTTAGTATATATTTTGTCTGTCTCTTCTCCTTTATATGTTAGTATATATTTTGTCTGTCTCTTCTCCTTTATATTTTAGTATATATTTTGTCTGTCTCTTCTCCTTTATATGTTAGTATATATTTTGTCTGTCTCTTCTCCTTTATATGTTAGTATATATTTTGTCTGTCTCTTCTCCTTTATATGTCAGTATATATTTTGTCTGTCTCTTCTCCTTTATATGTTAGTATATATTTTGTCTGTCTCTTCTCCTTTATATGTTAGTATATATTTTGTCTGTCTCTTCTCCTTTATATTTTAGTATATATTTTGTCTGTCTCTTCTCCTTTATATGTTAGTATATATTTTGTCTGTCTCTTCTCCTTTATATGTTAGTATATATTTTGTCTGTCTCTTCTCCTTTATATGTTAGTATATATTTTATCTGTCTCTTCTCCTTTATATGTTAGTATATATTTTGTCTGTCTCTTCTCCTTTATATGTTAGTATATATTTTGTCTGTCTCTTCTCCTTTATATGTTAGTATATATTTTGTCTGTCTCTTCTCTCCTCTGTCTCTTCTTTCCTCTTATCTTGTTTTCTGTTTCTGCCTGTATGGTTTCCTCTACGCCATGTCTCCCGATTGTCCTGATTCATGGCCTCATCGTATTCTGTCAAGGCTGTCTTTTAAACTATTACTCTCGCCTGTCACCTGTCTCTCCTCTCATGTCTCTGTCTCGACCTTTGAATAGATTGTCACCAGGAAAGAACACAATTTACCACTATGTGAGGTGTCAAATATGCCAATTGACTTCGCTATCAGTGTTCACTAAATATTTACATGGTGTGGAGGTCTCTTCTAACCTGCCTCTTAACAGTCCAGCCCCAGCCCTGCCTTCTTCATCACACATTTTTTTTTTTTTTTTCTTCTATATTCCAACTTACTTCCTCTCGGGCATAGGCTGAAAGCCTTAACATTCACCGCTTTACAATGAAGAGTGAAGCCCGTGAGGTCTTGTTCCAGTCATTACTAGCATAAGGCTGAAGTTCGAATCATTCACTCTTTAATTCAGAAGAAAATCATTACATCATTATATAATACACAATCTGCATGAGAGGGTAAGCACATTAAATATATTACATCTATCGATACATACAATATCTAGCTATCTGTCCTGGTTCGTTTGTGTTCATTCCTAGAAGTCACAATCCTCATTTTCTGTATACATCAACTTTGTGTTGTATTATTTGTACCTACTGTATTTGTAGCCTCATTCTAGGTCTGCCTTTCAAACTTTTCTTCTACCTGTATTGCACTCATCTGGGCTGACTATATTAATTATGCAGTTATAGTGATTTCATTTACTGTACGAACATACTTCAACATAAGACTCAATTTCTATTTTCCTTTAGTGTTCGCATTTGTTCACCCTTCACTACAAGCCACAACATTCTGAGGAACGCTGTTGCTCATATATCATCTTTAAGTTTCGACTTATGAAATTGATCACCTCAGCCTTGACTATTAATTATGCAATAATAAATTGTATTACACACATTCAAAGCAGTTTCAAAATGTCGACGACATTGAATTTTTGGTATCTGTATTTCTTTCAAGTCCGACTCTCCCTCTTGAATTGACTCATCACGTCCCACTCTCCTTTTCTATCCCTCCCAGGTGTCATGGATTAGGCAGGAGAGTCTACACATCCTGACAGTGGACAAGTACAAGTACAGCACGGACCAGCGAGTGTCCGTGATCTTCAACGAGCCCAACTTGGAGTGGGTCTTACGGATCAAGGGGGCCCAGCCGGACGACGCCGGCCAGTACGAGTGTCAAGTGTCCACCAAACCGGTCCTCAGTTATGTCGTCAATCTTAGAGTTGTTGGTGAGTGTTGGGAAGGTTGGGTATCTTTTGGGGAGTGGTGGGTTTTTGGGGTGAAGACAGGCTAATTGTTCAGGGTGTGGAAAGAGAGAGAAAGGGATAGATTTGGGAAGGTTGGGTATCGGGTGAGGAGTGGTGAGGTTTGGGGAGTGAGGGAAGCTTGTGTATCGGGTGGGGAGTGGTGGGAAGATTGAGAGAGAGAGAGAGCAAGATTTGGTGAACGTTTTGTGTTGTGGTACAAGAAGAGAGGGGTGCTAATTCTCACCAAGCAGATCCTTAGTATTATCGCCAACCCAAGAGCTGAAGGTTATGAGTTGAGGGGAGGTATTTAGTTTGTTCCCTACGTTTTCATCAAGCTTAAAATTACACCCCTTAGACCCCCTTTCAAGATAAATTTGTACATTTTTCGGTAGAAAAATGTCCCGGCCGGAGGCCGGTTGCTCTCATATTACAGGCTCGCTATCGCTCGCCAGGAAAAAATCGACACCTTAATGGCACAAAAGGTCTTCAAATTGACAGAAATCGGGCAAAATGTATTAAAATGTCCAAACTACTAGGGCGAACGTCTTAAAATCTCAAAAACAATGGGGCTAAACATGAGGGAGAAAGGGGTCCAGAAAAAAATCCCTCAAGTGGAAATTTCCCCTTAAGCATATGAGGAAGAATGTTGTAGTGAGGGAGGTGTGAGTGTAAGGTTGAGGTAAAGGTAAATGTTGTAGTGAGGGAGGTGTGAGTGTAAGGCTGAGGTAAAGGTAAATGTTGTAGTGAGGGAGGTGTGAGTGTGAGTGTAAGGTTGAGGTAAAGGTAAATGTTGTAGTGAGGGAGGTGTGAGTGTAAGGTTGAGGTAAAGGTAAATGTTGTAGTGAGGGAGGTGTGAGTGTGAGTGTAAGGTTGAGGTAAAGGTAAATGTTGTAGTGAGGGAGGTGTGAGTGTAAGGTTGAGGTAAAGGTAAATGTTGTAGTGAGGGAGGTGTGAGTGTAAGGTTGAGGTAAAGGTAAATGGTAGTGAGGGAGGTGTGAGTGTGAGTGTAAGGTTGGAGGAAAGTAATGTGTAGTGAGGGAGGTGTGAGTGTAAGGCTGAGGTAAAGGTAAATGTTGTAGTGAGGGAGGTGTGAGTGTGAGTGTAAGGTTGAGGTAAAGGTAAATGTTGTAGTGAGGGAGGTGTGAGTGTAAGGTTGAGGTAAAGGTAAATGTGTAGTGAGGGAGGTGTGAGTGTGAGTGTAAGGTTGAGGTAAAGGTAAATGTTGTAGTGAGGGAGGTGTGAGTGTAAGGTGAGGTAAAGGTAAATGTTGTAGTGAGGGAGGTGTGAGTGTAAGGTTGAGGTAAAGGTAAATGTTGTAGTGAGGGAGGTGTGAGTGTGAGTGTAAGGTTGAGGTAAAGGTAATGTTGTAGTGAGGGAGGTGTGGAGTGTGAGGTTAAGGTTGAGGTAAAGGTAAATGTTGTAGTGAGGGAGGTGTGAGTGGTAAGGCGAGGTAAAGGGTTGAGGTAAAGGTAAATGTTGTAGTGAGGGAGGTGTGAGTGTAAGGCTGAGGTAAAGGTAAATGTTGTAGTGAGGGAGGTGTGAGTGTGAGTGTAAGGTTGAGGTAAAGGTAAATGTTGTAGTGAGGGAGGTGTGAGTGTAAGGTTGAGGTAAAGGTAAATGTTGTAGTGAGGGAGGTGTGAGTGTGAGTGTAAGGTTGAGGTAAAGGTAAATGTTGTAGTGAGGGAGGTGTGAGTGTGAGTGTAAGGTTGAGGTAAAGGTAAATGTTGTAGTGAGGGAGGTGTGAGTGTGAGTGTAAGGTTGAGGTAAAGGTAAATGTTGTAGTGAGGGAGGTGTGAGTGTGAGTGCAAGGTTGAGGTAAAGGTAAATGTTGTAGTGAGGGAGGTGTGAGTGTGAGTGTAAGGTTGAGGTAAAGGTAAATGTTGTAGTGAGGGAGGTGTGAGTGTGAGTGTAAGGTTGAGGTAAAGGTAAATGTTGTAGTGAGGGAGGTGTGAGTGTGAGTGTAAGGTTGAGGTAAAGGTAAATGTTGTAGTGAGGGAGGTGTGAGTGTGAGTGTAAGGTTGAGGTAAAGGTAAATGTTGTAGTGAGGGAGGTGTGAGTGTGAGTGTAAGGTTGAGGTAAAGGTAAATGTAGCGGATGAGAACAAAGGTATATTCAATAAACCCAACCAGAAGTGGGTGTTGGGAATAAGGGGTGTGCAACCGAAAAGGCCAGTACAAGTATCAACTGTGTCCACCAAACTAGTTCTTAAGTGTTGTCAACAAGCTTCGCATTCTGAGTGAGCGTTGGGGTTATCTGTAATTAACGGTGCCATGTCATCTCAACCAGTAGACCATTTCAACCAGTAGCTCTCAACCAGTGCCAAATTAACCCAGATCAACCAAACCAGTGCCAAAAATATAGTACTAACCTAACCTAACCTAACCTAACCTAACCTAACCGTATTGATTGATTTGGTACTGGTTGAGAGCTACTGGTTGAAATGGTCTACTGGTTGAGTTGACCGGTCACCGTGATTAACCCCTTCAGCACGATGACGTCTGTTTACCTTTGATTTCAACAAATAATAGACGATTTTATGTAGTTTAAGGCGGGTGGCCTGTTTTTGTTCTGTCCTTTTCTATCTTGCTCTGGCTTGTATCCATTTGGCCCCATTCAGCCTACTGTTTTAAGACGTTTATTCCCATCCAGGTGTCAATTTTTTACTGGTGAGCGGTAGCGAGCCAGCATATTTTTTATTTTTGTTTGACAGCAGGCTAAATTTGTACATTTTTCGATAGAAAAATGTCTCCGGCGAAGCCGGATTTCTTCATATAATGCTGGCTCGCGATAATCGACACCTAGATGGGGATACACGACTTAAAATAGTTGGCTGAATGGGGCCGAATGGATACAAGCCAGAGCAAGAGAGAAAAGGACAGCAATAACAAAAAGCAGGTCACCCCCCTTTAAGACGGACGTACTGTATGATACTGAGAGGCTTTATTGACATCCTATCTACCTCTTTCAGTCCTAGAGGTACATACATCCTGCCACGGACATTAGTTCTAGGGCAGTAGTTCCCTTTCCAATGTTCCCTTACCCACTCTAAACCACTGTTTGGACACTTGATCCTCAGTGTTTTGGAGGACAAGCAGCCTAGAAGGGTCACTAGACCTGTTGTTGCTTGATTTCCTTTGTACTCCTTTGTACTCCTTTGTACATAGCGAAAGAAAATCGTATAATGGTAACCACTAACCAGAATATACCGTAATGAAAATAACGTCATCGTACTGAAGGGGTTAAGGAAAGGTTTAATAGGTGTGAATGTTGAGATAAGAAAGGGGTAAAGAGAGGTTGGGTGTCTCTTAAGGGGAGGTATTTAGTTTGTTCCCTAGACCTCCATCAAGCTTAAAATTACACCCCCTTGAGTCCATTTCAAGATATATTTGTACATTTTTCGGTAGAAAAATGTCCCGGCCGAAGGCCGGTTCCTCTTAAATTACAAGCTCGTTATCGCTCGCCAGGATAAAATTGACACCTGAATGGCACGAAAGGTCTTAATATGGGGTGAAAGTTCTTAAAATCGCTAAACTAATGGGGCAAACGTTTTATAATATCAAAAGCAATGGGGCTAAACATGAGGGAGAAAGGGGTCAAGAAAAAAATCCCTGAAGTGGAGATCTCCCCTTAAATCTGTCGTCAGTTCTAGTGTCGCGGGTGAGTAATGAGGCTTTAATATATTCAAAATGATCAGGAGTGGGTGAGAAGGGTTTTTAGGGGGTTAAGGGGTGATTTTGACTTGAGAGGGTTATTATCTGGATCACCTTCTGTCCCTGGTGTTTAACCCCATTAGTTTGGTATTATAAGACGTTTGCCCTATTAGTGTGCCGATTTTAAGACCATACGCCCCATTTATGTCAATTTTAAAACTTTTCGTGCCATTTAGGTGTCGATTTTTTCCTGGCGAGCGGTAGCGAGTCTGTAATTTAGGGGGAACCGACCTTCAAAGCCGGGACATTTTTCTATCGAAAAATGTACAAATTTATCTTGAAAGGAGGTCTTGGGGTTATTTTTGTAAGCTTGATGGAAGTCTAGGGAGCAAACTAAATACCTCCCCTTAAAGCGGGTGTTGGAGTGAGGGAGAAGTGGATGTACAGGGAGACTAGACTATTGAGGTGAGGGAGATAATGATGAGTGTCAGGGTGAAGATGGAGTGATTGTTATGGTGATTGTAGGGACGAGCAGAGGGAGACTATTTAAGGATTTTTGGGGGTCTGTTTATTTTGGGGGTCTGTTTATTTAAGGATTTTGGGGGGTCTGTTTATTTTGGGGGGTCTGTTTATTTTGGGGGGTCTGTTTATTTAAGGATTTTTGGGGGTCTGTTTATTTAAGGATTTTTGGGGGTCTGTTTATTTTGGGGGGTCTGTTTATTTTTTGGGGTCTGTTTATTTAAGGATTTTTGGGGGTCTGTTTATTTAAGGATTTTTGGGGGGTCTGTTTATTTAAGGATTTTTGGGGTCTGTTTATTTAAGGATTTTGGGGGGTCTGTTTATTTTGGGGGTCTGTTTATTTAAGGATTTTGGGGGGTCTGTTTATTTAAGGATTTTTGGGGTCTGTTTATTTAATGATTTTGGGAGTTTGTTTATTTAAGGATTTTGGGGGGTCTGTTTATTTAAGGATTTTGGGGGTCTGTTTATTTAAGGATTTTGGGGGTCTGTTTATTTAAGGATTTTGGGGGGTCTGTTTATTTAAGGATTTTGGGGGTCTGTTTATTTTTGGGGGTCTGTTTATTTTGGGGGTCTGTTTATTTTGGGGGTCTGTTTATTTAAGGATTTTGGGGAGTCTGTTTATTTTGGGGGGTCTATTTATTTAAGGATTTTGGGGGTCTGTTTATTTTGGGGGTCTGTTTATTTAAGGATTTTGGAGGGTCTGTTTATTTTGGGGGGTCTGTTTATTTTTGGGGGTCTGTTTATTTAAGGATTTTGGGGGTCTGTTTATTTAAGGATTTTGGGGGTCTGTTTATTTAAGGATTTTGGGGGTCTGTTTATTTAAGGATTTTGGGGGGTCTGTTTATTTAAGGATTTTGGGGGTCTGTTTATTTTTGGGGGTCTGTTTATTTTGGGGGGGTCTGTTTATTTAAGGATTTTGGGGGTTTGTTTATTTTGGGGGGTCTGTTTATTTAAGGATTTTGGGGGTCTGCTTATTTAAGGATTTTGGGGTCTGTTTATTTTGGGGGGTCTGTTTATTTAAGGATTTTGGGGGGTCTGTTTATTTATATATTAATAACACTCGCTCATCTCTCAATTAAGGGGAGGTGTGTCGTTTTTCTAGACCCCCCCCCCCCCCACCTTTTCTCTCATATGGAGCCCCAAAAGGTTTGAAATTTTAAGACGCTCACCCTATTAGTGTCGATTTTGAGAGCTTTTGCCCCATTTCTTTGTCAATATTAAGACCTTTCATGCCATTTAGGTGTCGAATATTTTCTTGGTGAGCGATAGCGAGCCTGTAATTTTAATAGAAACCGGCTTTTGGCCGGGGAATTTTTCTATCGAAAAATATACAAATTTATCTTGAAGAGGGGGTCTAGGGAGTGTGTGTGTTTTTTTTTAAAGCTTGACAAAGGTCTAGCTAGGAAACTAAACAATATATTAAGACTAAGGAGTGAATGGGGTGAGAGAATGGTGAGTATTAGGGTGAGGAATGGCTGGGTATTGGGGTGAAGTAAGGGTGAGGAGGGGGATGCTATTATAGTTAGTAGGTCCTGCGGATCAGACGGGCACAGGTTGTTGTAAACACGAGTAACAAGGGTCCACCGCACCTCTCCTAAGTTTCGTCGTTAACCAGAGGAGTGTGCGAGGGCTGAGAGGAGTTAGGGAAGTGTGATACAGGGGTGGTATGGAATTGAGAGGGAAGAGTGAATATCGGGTTGATATAATTGTGTCATGTGTCTAATAGTAAGTGGCAACATAAACAGCGTATGTCTATCACACCTCTCCCCAGTATTGTGGTCAAAATTAGAGTCGTCACTTAGTGTTTGGGGTGGAGAGGGATTATTGGCGTGAGGAATATATACTGACGAACACTGTTAACCCCTTGAAGCTCTGACGCATTTTAGCAGTTTATTTTGGTTATCATTAGACAATTTTATGCAGCTTAGGAAGGATATGTGGGTATTAAAAGGGTAAAGACTCTCTTGATCAACCCTCTGACTTCCATACACCCTTCCTAATCTGAATAAAATCGTCTAATAATTGCCAGAACACAGAGAAGAAATGCGTTTTGGAGCTTGAAAGGGTTAACCTAAATTGTGCTCAACTGTATAGTAAAGAAGGATGAGTGCAGAATGAGGAAGGTATGTATAGTAAAGAAGGATGAGTGCAGAATGAGGAAGGTATGTATAGTAAAGAAGGATGAGTGCAGAATGAGGAAGGTATGTATAGTAAAGAAGGATGAGTGCAGAATGAGGAAGGTATGTATAGTAAAGAAGGATGAGTGCAGAATGAGGAAGGTATGTATAGTAAAGAAGGATGAGTGCAGAATGAGGAAGGTATGTATAGTAAAGAAGGATGAGTGCAGAATGAGGAAGGTATGTATAGTAAAGAAGGATGAGTGCAGAATGAGGAAGGTATGTATAGTAAAGAAGGATGAGTGCAGAATGAGGAAGGTATGTATAGTAAAGAAGGATGAGTGCAGAATGAGGAAGGTATGTATAGTAAAGAAGGATGAGTGCAGAATGAGGAAGGTATGTATAGTAAAGAAGGATGAGTGCAGAATGAGGAAGGTATGTATAGTAAAGAAGGATGAGTGCAGAATGAGGAAGGTATGTATAGTAAAGAAGGATGAGTGCAGAATGAGGAAGGTATGTATAGTAAAGAAGGATGAGTGCAGAATGAGGAAGGTATGTATAGTAAAGAAGGATGAGTGCAGAATGAGGAAGGTATGTATAGTAAAGAAGGATGAGTGCAGAATGAGGAAGGTATGTATAGTAAAGAAGGATGAGTGCAGAATGAGGAAGGTATGTATAGTACTTATGAAATCCACAAAACCTAACTCCAAATTTGTAGTTAACTTGAACATTGTCAGTGCCTAAGTGACAGACAGGAGTTTACCAAGGGACTTGTGGTGTTTGAGTGAACACCAAAACTCTACCCACCCTTTGTTCATGAGCGAAGGAATAAGTGAGAAGAGCTGTTAATGTCTCGAGTTCACCAAGCCAGTCTACACTGAATGAAAGCAATGAGAGAGAAAATAAAATAATGGATGGCAGACATTATCCATGCATGATGAGGCAAGCATAGATGTCGCATGACCATAAATCTTACCCTTAGTTTCACCATATCACTGAATTTTCGTGCACAAAGAAAAAGTTATCAGAAAGAGTAAAGAGTGTTGAGAATATTTTACATGCATGCATTAATTAATTCGGGAAAGTTTGTGTTCGTTTAAAATTCCGCTCATTTATGATATACAAGTGTTAAATATGAGGTGTGTGTCGTCCTTCAGAGACTGCTCCCTCAACCACAGCCTTACCACCGTCCACACCAGCACCAGCGCCACCTATGAACGACGAGCAGCACAAGGCCATCACAGCACTCCAAGGTTTACTCTCAATAACCTACTAAAGATCAATTACTAACCCGAGTGATTGTTACATTTGATATTCTAACCACCATTGGTCTTGCTTTGATACTAACTGATCATCATCAAGTAGCAATTAATGAAACCTTGTTTTAATTAGATTTTCTGTCTTCCAGCATAAGGTTGTTTATACAGTACTGGCATACGGTATGGGCTTTTAGAATAACGGCTGCGGTATGGGCTTTTAGAATAACGGCTGCGGTATGGGCTTTTAGAATAACGGCTGCGGTATGGGCTTTTAAAATAACGGCTGCGGTATGGGCTTTTAGAATAACTGCTGCGGTATGGGCTTTTAGAATAACGGCTGTGGTATGGGCTTTTAGAATAACTGCTGCGGTATGGGCTTTTAGAATAACTGCTGCGGTATGGGCTTTTAGAATAACTGCTGCGGTATGGGCTTTTAGAATAACTGCTGCGGTATGGGCTTTTATAATAACGGCTGCGGTATGGGCTTTTAGAATAACTGCTGCGGTATGGGCTTTTAGAATAACTGCTGCGGTATGGGCTTTTAGAATAACGGCTGCGGTATGGGCTTTTAGAATAACGGCTGCGGTATGGGCTTTTAGAATAACTGCTGCGGTATGGGCTTTTAGAATAACGGCTGCGGTATGGGCTTTTAGAATAACTGCTGCGGTATGGGCTTTTAGAATAACTGCTGCGGTATGGGCTTTTATAATAACGGCTGCGGTATGGGCTTTTATAATAACGGCTGCGGTATGGGCTTTTAGAATAACGGCTGTGGTATGGGCTTTTAGAATAACGGCTGTGGTATGGGCTTTTATAATAACGGCTGCGGTATGGGCTTTTATAATAACGGCTGCGGTATGGGCTTTTAGAATAACGGCTGCGGTATGGGCTTTTAGAATAACGGCTGCGGTATGGGCTTTTAGAATAACGGCTGCGGTATGGGCTTTTAGAATAACGGCTGCGGTATGGGCTTTTAGAATAACGGCTGTGGTATGGGCTTTTAGAATAACTGCTGCGGTATGGGCTTTTAGAATAACTGCTGCGGTATGGGCTTTTAGAATAACTGCTGCGGTATGGGCTTTTAGAATAACTGCTGCGGTATGGGCTTTTATAATAACGGCTGCGGTATGGGCTTTTAGAATAACTGCTGCGGTATGGGCTTTTAGAATAACTGCTGCGGTATGGGCTTTTAGAATAACGGCTGCGGTATGGGCTTTTAGAATAACGGCTGCGGTATGGGCTTTTAGAATAACTGCTGCGGTATGGGCTTTTAGAATAACGGCTGCGGTATGGGCTTTTAGAATAACTGCTGCGGTATGGGCTTTTAGAATAACTGCTGCGGTATGGGCTTTTATAATAACGGCTGCGGTATGGGCTTTTATAATAACGGCTGCGGTATGGGCTTTTAGAATAACGGCTGTGGTATGGGCTTTTAGAATAACGGCTGCGGTATGGGCTTTTATAATAACGGCTGCGGTATGGGCTTTTAGAATAACGGCTGCGGTATGGGCTTTTATAATAACGGCTGCGGTATGGGCTTTTAGCATAACGGCTGCGGTATGGGCTTTTAGAATAATGGCTGCGGTATGGGCTTTTATAATAACGGCTGCGGTATGGGCTTTTAGAATAACGGCTGCGGTATGGGCTTTTAGAATAACGGCTGCGGTATGGGCTTTTAGAATAACTGCTGCGGTATGGGCTTTTAGAATAACGGCTGCGGTATGGGCTTTTATAATAACGGCTGCGGTATGGGCTTTTATAATAACGGCTGCGGTATGGGCTTTTAGAATAACGGCTGTGCCTTTGTTTTATTTACTATATTTATGCCATAAGCTCTAGCCTTTGGAACCGATGATAGGCGGGCAGTGAAGTCTGAAGGAGAAATAGCAGATGGTGTTGGAAGAATGTCCGGCATCAATACTGCTGCCTACAGTTGGCACGCAATGCCACATTTAGTGACAGACTGTCTGAATTCATGTAGCATAGAACTGATGTCAACTATGTATTATTGAGATTTGAGGATAATCATACATTAAAGGCATGTTGACAACCGCAAGAGTATACATGTGGCCTGCCACATGTATACAGTACAGTATACATAAATGATGAAGTATTGCCAGTAATGTGCAACACCGAGAGTCTAACCCGAGTCCGTAGCGTTACAAGTCCAGTGCTATAACCACTGGGTCACATCTTCCAATATGTGTCCAGAATGAATAAATACATCTTGATTGAAACTTAACTAAACTCTGTTTTTGGGTTTTTTCAAGCTGATGGTAGATTGCTATCTCTCCATCCTGATTACTTCGCTATTACCATGATTTTGTCGTGAAATATGTTGCTAATTATTAAAATTTGGCTATAAAGATGATGCAAAGGCATAGTAGTTTCATATCTTCTAATTGATTATCGAGAAATCAGCTGCTAAAGGATTCAATTTGCCATCAACTGGACTAAATAGACTATAGTACCGTCATTTGGAACCCGTAACACCATACTATAAGTTTGGTTAAGGGGAGGTATTTAGTTTATTCCCTAGAACTCCATCAAGCTTAAAATTACACCCCCTAGACCTCCTTTCAAGATAAATTTGTACATTTTTCGGTAGAAAAAATGTTCCGGCCGAAGGCCGGTTCCTCTCAAATTATAGGCTCGCTATCGCTCGCCAGGAAAAAATCGACACCTAAATGGCACGAAAGTTCTTAAAATTGACAGAAATGGGTCATAAGTTCTTAAAATCGTCAAACTAAAGGGGGCGAGCATCTTAAAATCTAAAAAGCAATGGGGCTAAACATGAGAGAGAAAGCGGTCCAGAAAAAAATCCCTCAAGTGGAAATCTCCCCTTAATATTGACTGAAGGCTGCGCCCTCTCCTCCCTCGGTTCAGAACCCTGAGAACACCAAAGTTCATACTCAGATCAAACACTTGACGTAGTTCGCTGATTATTAGTGTTCCTCTAATTCAATTTGCCATACAGAACTAGCATCTTTATTAACTATATTCCTCCACACGGATCTTTCGTTGTGATGTATTATAATTAACCCTTTCTGTACCGGCTACGTCTTTTTAACATTATTCTGGCTACTATTAAACGATGTTATGGAGTTTAAAAAGGGCCTCCAGCAATTAACAGGCGTCGGACTATCTCACTTAACCCTTTTTACTACCACAGATCCTATTTAAGCAGCCCAACATCGTCTAAATGTAGCTACAATACAATCAATAAGACGTCGCCGGTACAGAGGGATTTACATTTGTTCACCCATCTTTTAACAATATTGAAATTACCTCCACCCCCCAAAAAAAAAAAAATTACCTCCACCCCAAAACAAAAAATTACCTCCACCCCCCCCCCCCCCAAAAAAAAAACCTCCACCCCCCAAAAAAAAATTTACCTCCACCCCCCAAAAAAAATTGCCTCCACCCCAAAAACAAAAATTACCTCCCCCCCCCCCAAAAAAAAAAAAAAAAAAAAAAAATTGAAACTAGCAGGGAAAAGCGTTGTATATAATGTATACACAATTTATTTATTACTGTTTTCGTGAGTTTTAGTTGGTAGTAGCGGCAGCTGCGAGTCACCCTGGACTTTCTCTGATCCGCACTAATTGACGCTACAAGGCTAACTCTGCTAAGTCTGTGTATGGAGATTGTGTGGGGAGATTGTAGGCACCAATCGATCAGGGCTAGACCCAGGTGAGGTTATAGGCATGTGATAAAGAGTCGCTGGAACTCCTGTTTCATTTGCTTGGCCTCTCTTACTGATTTTCTTTGTGCCTCATTTACACTGAGAGCAATCCAGCTAGCTCTCACAAACACCTCCTCCTCCTATCCACTTCACTACACTAAACATGCACACCACACTTCATTCCTCCACACCAAAATAAAAAAAAACACAAAAATGATGAATTTTAGCCCAGCCTCGGAGTCCCCAGGGGGGGGGGGACCATAAATGCCCCCTCACCCGACCGACCATCCCCTGACGACCCCACACAATTACCTGGACCTCGGCCTGTTACTCTTTCTATTAATTTCTGCAACATTCGCGGACTTTCCTCTAACTTTCACTCTGTTGAGCACCATCTCTCCTCCTACAAACCTGATCTTCTCTTCCTCACCGAAACCCAGGTGTCTGTAGCAACATCCAGCAACCCCTTCTCTGTATCCTCCTACTTTCTCTATCCTAGTTTCAAAGCCAATGGCGGATGTTGTGCATATGTGCACAACAAACTCACTTGCTCTCGTGTTCCCGATTTCGACTCCTCTGAATTCTCAACTTTATGGCTCAAACTTTCCTGTCATTCTCTTACTAAATATTTCTGTGCTGTCTATCTTTCCCCTAACTCTACCAACTTTCCTAAATTCTTTGACTATCTAAACTCTACAGTGGAACACATTCTATCCATTTCTCCTTTCTCAGAAATCTCCATCTTAGGAGATTTCAACGTTCACCACCGCCAATGGCTCTCCTCTCACACTACTGATCCACCTGGTGAACAAGCCTACGTCTTTTCTATCCTAAATGACCTAGAGCAGTTAGTTCAGCAACCCACCCGTATCCCGGATCGCATCGGAGATCGGCCCAACATTCTTGACCTGTTTCTAACTTCTAACCCTTCTTCTTATACTGTCGATCTTTTCTCTCCTTTGGGCTCCTCCGACCATAAACTTATCTCTGTCACCTGTCCTATCTCTCCAGTACAGCCACCCGATCCTCCTAGCCGGCGGCGCTTGTGGCACTTTGGCGCTGCCGACTGGGAGGCTCTTCGGCAGTACTTCTTTGATTTCCCATGGAATGATTTCTGCTTCCATGGCCGAGGACCCTCGGAGAGTGCTGAACGCATTACCGAGGTAATCCTATCGGGCATGGAAGCATACATTCCATTCTCTTTCTCTCAGACTAATGCTAAAAAATCTTGGTTTACTCACGCCTGTTCTACTGCTGTCCGCAATAAGGAGGAAGCATTCAAACGGTACCGACGCCTTAAAACTCAAGACTCTCATTCTTCATATGTTTCTGCCCGGAATCAAGCCAAATCTGTTCTTCGACTTGCCAAACACTCTTTCATCAATAATAAATGCACTGAACTATCCAACTCTAGCTCTTCCCAAGCTTTCTGGCATCTAGCCAAAAACCTCTCCAACAATTTCTCTTCCTCGTCTTTCCCTCCCCTTTCCCACTCTGATGGCACAACCATCACTTCTTCCTCTGACAAAGCTAAACTCTTCGCTCAAACTTTTGCTAGAAACTCCACCTTGGATGATTCCGGTGCTATTCCTCCCTCTCCGCCCTCCTCTCTCTTACTTATGCCTAATATCCTAATCTCTTCTAAAGATGTACTTTCTACCCTCTCTGGGCTTAACACTAATAAGGCGTACGGTCCGGACGGTGTTCCTCCTGTTGTTCTCAAAAACTGTGCTTCCGTGCTGACTCCCTGCCTAGGCAAACTCTTTCGTCTCTGTCTATCCTCTAACGTCTTCCCTTCATGCTGGAAGTTTGCTCACATTCAACCTGTCCCAAAGAAGGGTGACCGCTCTCAACCCTCCAACTATCGTCCAATTGCTCTTATCTCTTGTCTTTCTAAAGTTTTTGAAACTATTCTTGCTTCCAAATTTCTTAAGCATTTCTCTTCTCATAATCTGCTCTCAGATCGCCAGTATGGCTTCCTTAAGGGTCGCTCTACTGGTGATCTTCTTTCATATCTTACTAACTCTTGGTCATCCTCCTTTCGGGACTTCGGTGAGACTTTTTCTATTGCACTAGACATATCGAAAGCCTTCGATAGAGTCTGGCATAAATCTTTAATTTCTAAACTACCCTCCTTCGGTTTCTATCCCTCCATCTGTGCCTTTGTCTCTAATTTCCTTTCCGGCCGTTCCATAGCTGCGGTTGTGGACGGCCATTGTTCACTTCCTCACCCTATAAACTCCGGTGTTCCTCAGGGCTCTGTCCTATCTCCTATTCTCTTTCTAATTTTTATAAATGATCTCCTTAACTGTACCTTAATTCCCATCCATTCATACGCAGACGACTCAACCTTACACTACTCCATTAGTTTTTCAGAACGCCCCAGCCAGCAATCCCTCAACGACAAACGTAAGGAAGCCATAGAACTCTTAAATTCTGATCTAAATACTATTTCCAATTGGGGCAGAGAAAACCTTGTTAACTTTAATGCTTCCAAAACCCAATTTCTCCATCTATCTACCCGTCAGGATCTCCCAGCGGACTATCCCTTATTCTTCAACAATACAAAAATCAACCCTTCATCTTCTCTCAATATTCTTGGTGTCTCTTTTTCTTCTGCTCTCATTTGGAAGGACCATATTACCAGTCTTGCTAAGGCAGCCTCCCAGAAGCTGGGTGTGCTCAACCGCCTTAGGGGGTTCTTTTCCCCTGCACAGCTTCTTGCTCTGTACAGGGGCATAGTGCGCCCTTGTATTGAGTATTGTTCACATGTGTGGGGAGGTTCCTCTCACACCGCTCTCCTAGACAAAGTTGAAAGGAAGGCCTTTCGTATCATTAACTCCCGTCCACTCACCAACTCTCTGCAATCTCTCTCTCTCCGCCGCAATGTTGCATCTCTCTCGCTATTCTATCGCTACTATAATAATCAGTGTTCCTCAGAGCTATCCCAGTGCATACCACCTCCTTTACGTAGGGCACGTGGTACCCGTCTTGCAACTCAATCCCACCCCTACTCTGTGCAACTCTCCAACCCAAGAGTGAAACGTTACTCTCAAACTTTCTTCTACTCAACATCTGAGCTCTGGAACTCTCTCCCAGAATCAGTCTTTCCCTCTTCCTATGACTTAAATTGCTTCAAACTCCGTGTGTCCAGGCATTTTGGCTCGAACGTCCCTTGATTTTGGCCCTGTCACTCTTTCAACTATGGGGGAGGCACTCGCTATAGGCAGTTATGCCTTTTGCCTCCCTCAATCACATAGAAAAAAAAAAAAAATGTGGGAGTGTGTGTGTGTGTGTGTGTGTGTGTGTGTGTGTGTGTGTCAATGCATGTATGTATATTTGTGTTAATGTGTGTGTGTGTGTGTGTGTGTGAGAGCGTGTGTCAATGCATGTATGTATATTTGTGTTAATGTGTGTGTGTGTGTGTGTGTGTGTTAGCGTGTGTCAATGCATGTATGTATGTTTGTGTTAATGTGTTTGTGTGTGTGTGAGCGTGTGTCAATGCATGTATGTATATTTGTGTTAATGTGTGTGTGTGTGTGTGTGTGTGTGTGTTAATGTGTGTGTGTGTGTGTGAGCGTGTGTCAATGCATGTAGGTATATTTGTGTTAATGTGTGTGTGTGTGTCAGGTTATACCTATCTATCCATTTGTGTGTACGTTTGTGCGTGCAAAGTAACACATACTAAACCATAACATTCGACAGGGAATTCATTATGCACTAACATTTTGCCTCCTATCCACATTAGTTGTATGTAATGCCGAATTTTGTGAGTGTGCGTAACTAACACACTAATAAACGTAATAAATGATAACACATATACTAACACAGAACAGCAGGTGAGAAGAGTTACGAAATAAGCTTAGATAATATATACAGAACAAATATAAAATTCTATATTTCGTCCCTTTTTCACTCCGGTACTGACCTTTTTATTGCAGCTACTGACAGACAATTAAGGTGGTGTCATACTAGCGCATTTTCTGGCAATTTTCAATGCGCATGTTTTTTCTGCAATAAGGAATTGTATAAGGCTTACTCTCCTAGATGGGTTGCCGACCAAGGCTGACGAGTCCCATCAACCCATATTTGTATGAGGTTGTGTCCATTATAATGGGTTGATGACCAAGGCTGACGAGTCTCATCCACATGATAAAATGGTAGAAAAGTAGCATACTGTATATGTAACAAAAACAGCTTGGTGGCAGCTGAAGAAAGACTATCCGAGAATTAACTGTAAAAACAACAAAGCAAGTATGTAAAAAAAAAAAAAAAAAAAAAAAAAAAAGTACCGGTATGTATTTTTTAGCATAATAAGTATTAATGTTCCCACACCCCCTTTCCAGTACCGCGGGCGTCTGTGTTGAACGCCCCGGAGATCCACGTTCACCGGGGGTCACCTATTAACCTCACCTGTGTTGTCACCCACGGTACCGAGCGACCCGTCTACATCTACTGGTACCATCACGACAAGGTACAGTCAACAGTATAAATGGCAACGCACACTTCATTATTTCCTAAATGTTCCACCAGTAGGATAAGCATATTTTTGGCCATAACTTTACAATCGCGCTAATAAGTGATGTCTCGGCACCCAGTATGTTTTGATCAATAATTGGTATCAGCAATATCTAAGCTCCATTTCTTCATATCGAGTGAAATATACAAACATGTTCCTACACTTACCCACCCTATTCAACATCTGACAAACATGAAAACAGCACAGATCAAGCCAAACGCAATGACAGCTGGGACATGACTTATTAGTACGACCGTACATCCTTGTAAATGGAATGGATTGGTACCATGGGCTATACTAGGGTAGATAAATGCGTGTCTATGACGCTATGGAGGGAATCGCAAGGAGTGGAAATCCGAGGAAGACCAAGGATCAAGTGTTGAGGACTGAGTTGACACCTACAGAGGTTGCCAGAGATTGTTGCTATTGTGTGGAAGAAGACAGAACTGTATGTATGGAAGGGACTGGAGTTCTCGAAAAGGGGCTCCAATCCTGACGATATTCTTGACTTACAGTGTGCTGGCTTAATAATCCAGAAGGGTTGATAGCTTCTGAAGGGGTGACACCTGTTTTTTTTTGTATTTCTCTCCTTTTCTCTCTTTCTCTGACTTGTATACATTTGGCCCCATTCAGCCAACTGTTTTAAGACGTTTATCCCCATCCAGGTGTCAATTTCTTCCTGGTAGCGAGCCAGCATTGTATGGAGAAATCCGGCTTCACCGGAGACATTTTTCTATCGAAAAATTTACAAATTTAGCCTGCTAAAAAAAAATATATATATATAAGCTGGCTCACTACCGCTCGACAGGAAAATATTGACACCTGGATGGGGGTAAACGTCTTAAAACAGTAGGCTGAATGGGGCCGAATGGATACAAGCCAAAGAGAGAGGGAGAGAAAGAGAAAAAAGCGAGGTGGGCTCCCTTAAGTAACTAATGCATGTATGAGTGTATTTATGTTTGACTCTTTCCCCTTTTAGGTTCTGGACTACGAGGGCCGCGGTGGAGTGCGGGTGGAAACAGCAACAGGGAGAGACACAGTTAGTCACCTGCTGGTAGAGAAG
>JBAKBP010017172.1:0-10000 GCA_037953745.1 Lithodes maja | reverse complement strand
CTTAATTAAGGGGGGGTGACCTGCTTTTTATATTTTTCTCTCTTTCCCTGGCTTGTATCCATTCGGCCCCATTCAGCCAACTATTTTAAGACGTTTATCCCCATCTAGGTGTCGATTTCTTCCTGGCGAGCAATAGCGAGCCAGCATTACATGAAGAAATCCGGCTTCGCCGGAGACAGTTTTCCACCGAAAAATGTACAAATTTAGCCTGCTGTCAAACATATTTTAAAAATATGCTGGCTCGCGGCTCACTAGTAAAAAATTGACACTTGGATGGGGATAAACGTCTTAAAACAGTAGGCTAAATGGGGCCAAATGGATACAAGCCAGAGAAAGAGAGAAAAGGACAGAATAAAAACAGGTCACCCCCTTAATGAATATCAGTGTCGGCATCGATACGAATAATCACAAACCCGCAACAGGCTTAAGGGGAGGTTTCCACTTGAGGGATTTTTTTCCTTGACTCCTTTCTCCCTCATGTATAGCCTCATTGCTTTTCTATTTTTAAGACGTTCGCCCCATTATTTTGACGATTTTAAGAACTTTCGACCCATTTCTGTCAATTTTAAGACCTTTCGTGCCATTTAGGTGTCGATTTTATCCTGGCGAGCGATAGCGAGCCTGTAACTTAAGAGGAACCGGCCTTCAGCCGGGACATTTTTCTACCGAAAAATGTTCAAATACATCGTGAAAGGGGCTCAAGGGGGTGTAATCTTAAGCTTGATGGATACCTAGAGACCAAACTAAAAACCTCCCCTTAATGGGCCTATTTATTTGGTCATTTATGTATTTTTTTTTTTAGTTTCCTCCCTAGACCTCCATCAAGTTTAAAAAGACACCCCCACCAAGACCTTCCTTCAAGATAAATTTGTACATTTTTCGATAGGCCGGTTCCTCTTGAATTACAGGCTCGTTATCGCTCGCCAGGATAAAATAGACACCTGAATTGCACGAAAGGTGTTAATATGGGGTGAAAGTTCTTAAAATCGCTAAACTAATGGGGGCAAACGTTTTATAATATCAAAAGCAATGGGGCTAAACATGAGGGAGAAAGGAGTCAAGAAAAAAATCCCTCAAGTGGAAATCTCCCCTTAAATATAATTTTCTTCCCCTTTTCACTGCCCTTCCTCCTAGTTTACTCCTCCCTCCTTCCTCCTCCTCCCATCCATTCCTAATTCCCCTCCTATTCGTTTAACTATCCTTTTCTTTCCCTCTCCTAGTCCTCTAACCACCCTTCCTCTTACCCTCTCCTCTACCCCTTTCCTATTCTTCCAACCCACCCCCATTCTATTCTTCCACAACCCCCCTTCCTCCTCCCGTCCCTTCACTCCCGTCCTCCATATATTATTTCAGTTCCTCTTCTTTCCTCTTCCTATTATTTCAGCCCCCCTTCATCCTACCTTATCCCCTCCTCCTCCTCCTAGTCGTCCACAACCCCCCTTCCTCTTACCTCTCCTATTCTTCCACAACCCCCCATTCATCATACCCCGTGCTACCGCCAGACGCTGCAGACGCTCTGTCAACGCTCTCACGATATCGATCATAATTTGAGTATTAACTACTCATCCTCTTCATTCTTGTGCATGAAAGGTGGTTAAGAGCACGTTTAACCATCCTGTAGCTTAGTAAGCAACACTGCACGATATTTCGCTCTGTATTGACTGATAAACTTTGTGTTTATCACAAGACTCCTGCTCGGACAGGGCGCCACTAGCGCCATCTATTGTTTTGTTTTGCTTTGTAAACAAACGCTCTCTTATTACTATTTTATATAAAATCGTAGCCCCTAATTTTACCCATTACCTACTGTAGTAAGTATCTATTTAACTGCATTGTATGTAAGTAAAGCTTTGCATATTAATTTGCTAATAAACAATATTGTTTGCTAACTAACCTGCCAACAGAGACTAACGCCGACGCCATTTTGTAAACAAACCTTTTGGGGGGATTATACATTAAATTCCAGCAAATTTTGTACCAAATTTAAGTGCATTCATTTATCTTTTCCCCCTAGATATATTCTTGACTTTTTCTCCTCAGACTGATTTTACTTTAAGCTAAGGGTGGTATTTGTACAAACTAACCTAGCCTAACCCAACCTGCCAAGCTTTTGACCTAACCCAAACCTAGCCTAGCCTATAGCCAGCCAATCTGTTTTATTATTAACTCTTGTAGATATTGTATTTAGTATCCTACTGTAGCTATACAGTATATATCTGTAATTTTAGTTGTTGCTTGCACGATCTTGTAATAACCTTTGACTGATACACTTTTTTTTATCTAAAAAGAGTAAGCTACTGCTTTACTAGGCTACAGTGACACCAGGTCCATCTGTTGACACAGTATATTAACCCCTTGTGTGCAGTCACACTTTATTTTTATATAATCTCTATTTGGTGAATTGTATAGTTAGTTACATATTCTGTTATACATATATTTGTTTAAGGTTAGGTTATCACACCTGGTAGCCTATTTCTGCGAATTTCAATTTTATTATTTTCGGTTAGGCTATTCAACGCTGGTAGCCTATTATTGCGTATTTCAATTTTTAAAAAAAACTTTTGGTTAGGCTATCGCCCCTGGAAGCCTAATTCTGCATATCTCAACATTTTTGTTTTCGGTTAGGCTATCACCCCTGATAACCTATTTCTGCGTATTTCAGCATATTTGTTTTCGGTTGAAGTGATTGAAGTGTTTTTAAAGTGAGTGAAGTGTTTTAAAGTGAGTGAATTGTTTTTTAAGTGAGTGAAGTGATCTGAAGAAAGTGACTGTCACCATGCCTCGCGCTTGTGCGAACTGCGCCGGTAGGTTTGGTGAGTCCATGTTTGCTACTATCGATCTTCAAGACTGCCGGCTCTGCCAACAACGAGAGAATTTTACAGTGAAATTAGATGAAGCCTACAACAAGATCAACGTCCTCACCATGAAGCTGGAATCACTCCAAGAGTTTGTAACACTCAACGTTGGAGTACCACAAACTTCAATTGTCACCGCAACTCCAGCAGCCACCAACGCCCCAACGTCAACTGCCAACAATTCAACGCCTACAGTAGCCACTTCAGCTGATGTATCCGATACTCAAGATACAAATAGTGACTCTCTTCCCCCTCAAGACAACTTCCGTGTCGTGAGGAACAACGTTTGCCCCAAGACCAGGAAACACATACCGATTACCGAGTGTCAAAACCGTTTCCAGATACTCGCAGACTCAGATGACGAAGAGGAAATAGAAGAAGTCCGGCTCGTGGGAGACTCGATGATACGTGGTCAGCTCACAGAGTTTTGCGCCAGGGCACCTAAGACCAGGAAGCGTTTTTGTATCCCTGGTGGTGGTGTGGATGACGTAGTTGCAGCAGTTGACGAAGTATCAAAGCTGGCCCCTGCTAATACAATGTACGTCATCCACGTTGGATCCAACGATGTGCAGCGAACCCGGTCGGAAGATTTGCTTTTAAAGTACCAGCAGCTGATCAAGTCGTTTAAGGAGAAGTCATCAAGGATCATCGTCTCAGGAATCGTCCCCCGGCTCGGTGTAGAGAGCCGATTTTACAACATAGCCACCAGCACAAATCGTTGTCTAGCAAACCTCTGCAGGAAGGAGAACGTGGGATTCGTCGACACCTGGGACAATTTCTACTACGATGACTATTTGTTTTCGGACGATGGAGTTCATCTGAACCAGGTGGGAGCAGCACGTTTTGGGCGTCTTCTCAACGATGCGGTGAAGGATTTTCGGAGAAGAAATCGACTCAGCACAGGACAACCAGGAAGGAGGACCGAAGACAGCGAGGACGGCAACCTACAAAGGAATTAAATACTAATCCGTCAAGAACCGCGAATTTGGATAAATCTCCACCAACACGACCCAAATTCAAAACCGTCAGGGATAACGACCGAGGACCGAGGACAGCCATGAATGTAAATGTAGATCCGACCAGAACCAAAAATTCGATGAAAGAACGTTCTGCGAGTTCTAAAACCGCAACTTTAAAGGTTTTCTATGCAAACGCTCGTAGCATACGCAATAAATTTTCAGATTTAGAGGAACTAGTGTTTACAGAAAATTATGATGTGATTGGCATAACAGAATCTTGGCTCAATACAGAAGATAGAGACTTTTTAGCAGAGTATTCACTTCCCGGTTATGTAATGTTTGAGAACAGCCGAATAAATAAAAATGGAGGTGGCGTTTTATTTTATATCAAAGAAAGTCTTAACCCGACCCTCGTGTCAAAACCTCAAATTGTGAACGTCGACACATCTTTTGTGCTAATAAAGAATAATAAAGGTACAAAAATAATACTTGCGTTAATATACAGACCTCCAGCTCAATCAGTGCAAACTGACCGAGAAATTTACGAACAAATTGCAGATGTAAGTAACTCACAAGATACCGTAATTTTTGGCGACTTTAATTTACCTGTGACCAAGTGGGGCGATACTCTTACTTCACACTCCGGACATGACTTGTATACGAACTTGCAAGAGAGTTCGCTTTATCAATTTGTTCGAACGCCGACCCGTGGTAATAACGTTCTTGACATTGTACTTGCAACAAAAGAAGAATTGATAGAGAATTTGAATGTTGGTGATGAATTCAGTAACAGCGACCATCGTACGATAACTTTCACTTTAAAGTTTACTAGTAACGAACCAAATAGTAGCATCGAAAAAGTCCCTAATTTCAAGAAAGCAAACTTCCATAAACTTAGAGCTATGTTTAAAGAAACTGACTGGAGCTTTTTAATTAACAATAACGATATAAATACATCTTGGAAGTTATTCGAAACCACTTACCTAAAAGCAGTGCAAGACTGCATACCATCGAAAATACGGCGTCCAGGCCATAATAATAAGCCCAAATGGTGGAATAAAGATATTTCAAACTGCCTGCTTGCTAAAAAATTTGCTAATGATAGATTAAAATCCTCACAAAATGACGAAGAACGGGTGAAATTTGTAGAGCTACGACGCAAAGCCAAAAAGTTAATTAAGCAAAGTAAAAAGACCTTAGAGTTACATATTGCGAATCAAAGTAAAACAAACCCGAAAGAATTCTATAGTTATATCAGAAAGAAAAAAGTAGTTACTTCAACTGTTGGACCGTTAGTCGATGAAAAAGGAGAATACACCAAAGACGAAGTACAAATGAGTAATGCCCTCAATACCTTCTTTGCATCAGTTTTTACAACCGAACACCTCAGTGATATCCCTACACCATCGCCGATTCAGATTGATAATTCAGATCTTCTAAGCAATATTACCGTTACAGAGAGAGAAGTATTGAATTGTTTAGATAAACTCAAAGTAAATAAAACGCCAGGACCTGATACAATCTCGCCTAGAGTTCTAAAGGAAGCTAAGAATGAGCTCTCCAAACCACTGACATTACTATTCAATAAATCCTTGCAGTCTGGAACTATGCCTGATCAGTGGAAGCTAGCCAACGTAACACCGATATTCAAAAAAGGCAGCAAATCCCTACCCAGTAACTATCGTCCAATTAGCTTAACCTCAGTTGTATGTAAAATGCTAGAAACGGTCATACGAGACAGACTCGTAAATCACTTAGAGGAAAATAACATACTTAAAGATACTCAACACGGCTTTCGTAAAAAACGTTCCTGTTTAACAAACCTCTTAGACTTCTTCCACGATATCCTCAACCTCTACGATGAGAGTAAAGCTGTAGATATTATATACCTTGATTTTCAAAAGGCCTTTGACAAAGTTCCCCACAAACGTTTACTGCTAAAACTAAAAGCGCATGGAATACAAGACGGTGTGTTGAAATGGATAGAAAATTGGCTCAACAACAGAAAGCAAAGAGTAGTCATAAACGGTAAGGCATCTAAATGGACCAATGTAAGTAGCGGGGTACCCCAGGGATCGGTACTAGGACCAATTCTCTTTCTAATTTACATCAACGACATAGATGAGGGTCTCACCTGCACAATCTCAAAATTTGCTGACGATACAAAAATTGCAAATAGCGTACTCTCAAAAGAACAAGTTGACGATATGCAACACAATCTAGATAAATTGTCATGTTGGGCCCAAATTTGGCAAATGAGTTTCAATGCGGATAAATGTAAAGTACTACATGTCGGATACCTAAATGAGAAAGCAAACTATTCGATGAATGGCACTCAGCTTAAGAATGTAAACAGAGAAACTGATCTGGGAGTAACAATATCGAGTAACCTAAAACCGAGTCAACAATGTTCAGAAGTTGTTAAGAAGGCAAACAAAATAATTGGCTTTATAGGCAGGTCATTTGAGCATAAATCCAAAGAAGTTATCCTAACCCTTTACAATTCCTTAGTCCGCCCTCTTCTGGAATACTGCGTTCAATCCTGGTGCCCTTATTACCAAAAAGATATAAACAAGCTAGAACGAGTTCAACGTAGAGTTACCAAAATGATACCTAGCCTAAAGAACAAACCATACGAAGAGCGTCTTAGAGAATTAAATCTATTTCCTTTAACCCAGCGCAGATTAAGAGGCGACTTAATTCAAGTGTTCAAAATCATCAAAGGCATCGACAATATGAACTGTAGTAAGTACTTCACTATCAACCAATCTAATTACACACGGGGAAACGGTTGCAAAATTATTGGTAAATCTTTTAACTCGCACGAATCTAAGAATTTCTTCTTCAATCGAGTTGTCAACTTGTGGAATGGGCTTCCCCGAAACGTTATAGACTGCAGCACCGTTGATTCATTTAAATTCCGCCTAGACAAATATCTCGCATCAAACCCGCGACTGACTGCGTTTGTAAATGAATAACTTTATCCTCCCCTCAGTTACTAACCCATATGTCCCCTACTAACTTCCTAGTCCTGCCACATTAGTGGCAGGGCAGTAGTTCCCTTTCCAATGTTCCCTTACCCACTCTAAACCACTGTTTGGACACTTGATCCTCAGTGTTTTGGAGGACAAGCAGCCTAGAAGGGTCACTAGATCTGTTGTTGCTTGATTTCCTTTGTACTCCTTTGTACTCCTTTGTACCTTATACTCTCTCCTCTCCTATTCTTCCAAGCCCCCTTCCTCCTCCTTTCCATCCATCTCCTATTCTTCCAACCACCCCTTCCTCCTACCCTCTCCAACTCCCCCTTCTATTCTCCCAATCCCCCTCCCTCCTATTCTTCCAACCCCCCTTCCTCCTCCCCTCTCCCCCTTCCTCCTCCACCCCCACCATCTATTGTTCCTCCTCCTCCCCGTGTAAACAGAGCCGGGGTCAACACGGAGTAAACAAAGCGCCGGGAACCAAAACAAACCAGCCCAAGCCGTGGATAAGGTAGTCAGCCCTTTAATAAACAGAACACGGACATAGGCTGCCATGATGTGCCTAGCTACGCGAATCAGCACATACACATACACACACACACACACACACATTCTAAATCATTTTTCACTCATTCATTTCTAAGTCAGTATATTAACGTCAATTTGGGAAATTTAGCATACCTTAACAATATAGCGTTTTCGGTAATAACACAATATATATTTGTATTTCCAGTGTTCATAAATAAATGTTTTGACTAATAAAAAAAAACATAATATTATCTCTCATTCTTCCACAACTTGTCTACTCTCTCTCTCTCTCTCTACTACTACTACTACTACTACTACTACTACTACTACTACTACTACTATAACATTAATTATAAACTTCTTAACAGTTTTAATTAATTAGCGTAATGGTTAAATAGTATCCGATCCCAACCTTTAACTGTCTTCGTGGTGCGATGTATAAGGTGTTGATTTTCGGTGTGAGCATCCTGGGTTCGAGTCCACGGACTGCCACATGTGTTTGTAAATTTCATTAATCGATTTTAGGAGTATTGTTGGTTGTTGGAAGGAACATAATAATTACTAAGATGCCTCTCCGTTTTCTTTGGGGTCTCTTTGGGCCGGGGAGGGGGCACTATGATATGTAGCGAGGAGGGCGACTTAAGGGGGTAGACGTGCCCGCTTTTTCTGGACCCCCTTCTCCCTCATGTTTAGCATATTAGCTTTGAGGCTTTAAGACGTTCGTTCCGTTTGTTTGGCGATTTGGAGACCTTTCGCCTCATTTTAGCATCAATATTAAGACCATTCGTGCCCTTTAGGTTTCGATGTTTTCCTGGCGAGCGATAGCGAGGCTCCAATTTTAGAAGGAACCGGACTTTGGCCGGGACATTTTTCTACCGAAACATATACAACATTATCTTGAAAGGGGGGTCTAGGGGGGTCTAGGGGGTCTAGGGGGTGTTGTCTAAGCTTAATATAGGTCTAGCGAGGAACTCAAAAATATATTCATAAATAAATATATAGACCAAAAACCAAGCACTACCCCCTTAAGGGGAGATATCCACTTGAGGGATTTTTTTCTGGACCCCTTTCTCCCTCATGTTTAGCCCCATTGCTTTTGATATTATAAAACGTTTGCCCCATTAGTTTAGCGATTTTAAGAACTTTCACCCCATATTAAGACCTTTCGTGCCATTCAGGTGTCAATTTTATCCTGGCGAGCGATAGCGAGCCTGTAATTTAAGAGGAACCGGCCTTCGGCCGAGACATTTTTCTACCGAAAAATGTACAAATTTATCTTGAAAGGGACTCCAGGGGGTGTAATTTTAAGCTTGATGGAGGTCTAGGGAACAAACTAAATACCTCCCCTTAATACATGGCTGGGCGAAGAGGTGGGAAATAAATCTGGAGTCTTTAGGTGAGAGTTACATAGGGTTATATAGATATACATAGGCTGCACAGACTTTGCGGTCAATAGGTAATTCTAACATACTATAATTTGCTATTAAGTGACAAGTAAAGTTAGCACGAGAGAGAGAGAGAGAGAGAGAGAGAGAGAGAGAGAGAGGAGAGAGAGAGAGAAGAGAGAGAGAGAGAGAGAGAGAGAGAGAGAGAGAGAGAGAGAGAGAGTGTAAAAGTGAGATATTAAATTTAAAAAAGTAAGTTTATTTCCACCAACAATGGTTATTCTGAGAGAGAGAGAGAGAGAGAGAGAGAGAGAGAGAGAGAGAGAGAGAGAGAGAGAGAGAGAGAGAGAGAGAGAGAGAGAGAGAGAGAGAGAGATATTAATTTAAAAAAGTAAGTTTATTTCCACCAACAATGGTTATTCTGAGAGAGAGAGAGAGAGAGAGAGAGAGAGAGAGAGAAGAGAGAGAGAGAGAGAGAGAGAGAGAGAGAGAGAGAGAGAGAGAGACATATTAATTTAAAAAAGTAAGTTTATTTCCACCAACAATGGTTATTCTGAGAGAGAGAGAGAGAGAGAGAGAGAGAGAGAGAGAGAGAGAGAGAGAGAGAGAGAAATATGCACATATACTCTGACCATTGAATCTAGCCTAAATAAATTGATTCTATACAATTGATTAATGTTCTATTTTTGTCTACTTCCAGGGGAGTACCAGGCAGCCATGCAGACCAACGGAGGGAGGAGGAAGGGAGGGAGGGACTTGGCCTCTTCTCCTCCTAACCTCCCTCCTCTCCCTCCTCTCCTCCTCCTCCTCCTCCTAACCTCCCTCCTCTCCCTCCTCTCCTCCTCCTCCTCCTCCTAACCTCCCTTCTCTTCCTCCTCTCTTCCTCCTCCTCCTCCTAACCTCCCTTCTCTTCCTCCCTCCTCCTCTCATAACAACACCAGACGAGGGAGGGATCGACTTCTCCTCCTCCTCCTCCTCCCTTCTCCTCCTCCTCCTCCTCCTCCTCCCTTCTCCTTCTCCTCTCCTGCTCTCTTCCCTCCTCCTCCTCCTCCCTTCTCTTCCTCCTCCTCCTCCTCCTCCCTTCTCCTTCTCCTCTCCTGCTCTCTTCCCTCCTCCTCCTCCTCCCTTCTCTTCCTCCTCCTCCTCCTCCTCCCTTCTCCTTCTCCTCTCCTGCTCTCTTCCTCCTCCTCCTCCTCCTCCCTTCTCTCCTCCTCCTCCTCCTCCTCCTCCTCCTCTCCTCTCCTCTCCTCCTCTCTCCTTCCTCCCTCTCCTCCTCCTCTCTTCCTCCTCCTCCT